>WBNP01000479.1:1707009-1754206 GCA_013401095.1 Passerina amoena
TCTTTTCTTTTCTTTTCTTTTCTTTTCTTTTCTTTTCTTTTCTTTTCTTTTCTTTTCTTTTCTTTTCTTTTCTTTTTTTTTCTTTTCTTTTCTTTTCTTTTCTTTTCTTTTCCTTTTCTTTGGCAAATATTTTTAAGGAAAAAAATAAGGTCACGTTAAGCACTTGTAGAATCCAAGTGTCCCCCCAGTAATTTATACAATTAGTACTTAATGTCTTAACCTCTAGCAGCTGCTCAGATTAACCTTAACTAATTATAAAAGTGTTTATGAAGTTTATGAATTATAGCTTAAAGAAAAGGACTTTTATTTTACAGCTTTTTCTTTAAGAGAAAAACAAAAATTCAGAAAGACCAGGTTAGTAGTGATTCAAATTTTGATACCAACTAGTTAAAAATTTTGGCTAAACTTTCAAGTTACACTGTTATGTACCTGTGTAATTTTGTATGCCAAGTCATGAGACCCTGCAGCCCCCTAGGCTGATGGAATGTTGGACATGTAACAGCAGATAGCTCTGGAGAGGCTGACTTATATTAACCATTGGATCTGTGTTTGGGCCATCAGAATGATCTCAAAAGATGAAAGACTTGTTCAAAGAGCAGACATAGTAGAATTTGGTTAATGGAGTCCTGTGATAAAGACTTAGAATTCATTACTTTTTTATAGCAAAGCTACAAGGTATTGAGGAGGGTGAACTTTCACCATATGTTGAAAGTACCTAAGGAATTTAATCTGATTTTGGTGAAAATGGAATATTTTGTTTCTTTGTTATCCCAAAGGTTAATTTTAACAATGTTTATTGCTTGATTATCAAGTGGTTTCTTTGATTAATTAAGTATTCAGCTTGATACAAGAGAGTAGGAGTCTCACTTAATTTAGCGGGCCATCTGATGACCAAAGTTTACTGAATTTGGAACCACTCCATCAATGTCTTATAGGCTGTTGAAATTTACATTCAGCTCAGCTTTAGGTGTGGAGAGCTGGCTAACAGGAAAATACAGGAGAAATTGCCTACTAAGAGGAAACCTTTCTAAAGTTGAATTGCTTGGTGAAACAACTCAAATAGCTCTTAAAGAAAAGCCCTGAAGGATTTAACATGACTAAAGACTATCATGTTCTACAGAAATTACTCTTACTAACCTGTAGGACTGAATACAAAGCACTATCCTGTCTGTTGCATTTTTTTAATCATATGCTTAATATTCTGTAGAGAAAAAAACCCCAGGATTTTATCTTTAAATACTTCAGAAAAGTAGTAATTTTCTTGTAAATATTGTGTCTTTCTGTGAGTGTCTCTTTTGTGTAGGAAAAAAAGAAAAAAATGAAGAAAGAAAGTGCAGTTTATTTAAACTTCCAAGTTTTTAGGCAAAGCTAATAAAGAGTTAATCTTCTGAAACTGTCTCTTGGTCCTCATTGAAAGGTTCTGTTTAAGTTAGCCATTTTGGTTGAAATGTTCATCAAAATATATTTACATGAGACTGTCTTAGAAAGTAGGACATTCAAAATAGTTCACCATTTTGAAAATTTAATGTTTTTCAATGGCACACAAGTTAATTTAGAGAAAAAATAATAAAAAAGAAACCATCCCAAATTTAAGTGTGGAAGATTTTGAGACGGTAGTAGTAAGAGAAGATTTTTGTGAGGATAAAAAGATGGAAGCAAGATAAGAGGAACAAACCAGGACAAACTGTATAAAGCCTGGTGTGAGAACAGGACCTAGAAACTTGGTCCTATATTCTGGGCATGAGTTCTGTGACAATAACATTTATTTGTACAGTGAAATGAGCCCTAGTAAAAACCAACCACAATCAAATGTGATTCAGATCATCTGTATATCATAACTACAAATATTGTTCACAAAACCATAGAAATTACTTTTCTGTGCCATGGAGGGTTGATGCTGGCTGGATGCCATGCACCCACCAAAGCTACTCTCACTCCCTTCTGCAACTGAACAGCAGAGAGAAAATATAAAGGAGGGTTCAAGGGTTGATATGAGGACTGGGAGAGATCACTCAGCAAATATCATCAAGGCCAAACCGCATTCAGTTTGGGGATAATAATTGAATTTATTACCAGCAAAATCAGAGCAGGATAATGAGAAGTAAAAACAGACCTCCCAACATATTCTGTTCACTCCTCCCTCCTTCTCGCCTCAGTGATGCAGGGAGACAGGGAATGAGGGTTGTGGTCTGTCCATCCCGTATTGTTTCAGCCCCTGCTCGGGGAGAGGAATCCTTCCCCTGCTCCAGCATGGGGTCCCTCCTAAAGAAGACAGTTCTCCATGGACTTCTCCAACATGAGTACATTCCACAGGCAACAATTCTCACAAACTGCTGGAATGTGTGTCATTCTTCCAAGGAGAGCAGTCCTTCAAGGACAGCCTCCTCCAGCGTGGGTCCTCCACAGTCACAAATCCTACCTGTTCCAACAGGGGCTCCTCTCTCCACAGGTCTGCAGATCCCTGCCAGGACCCTGCCTGGCACACACCTCCCGCAGGGTCACAGCCTCCTCTTGAGCATCCTCCTGCTCCAGTGTGGGCTCTTTCATGGGCTGCAGGTGGACCTTTGCATCCACATGGATCTCCATGGAAGTCTTCTGTTCTCGTGACTTTGCAGGCACTGATATTGTCCCCAAAGACTTAATGCATATGTCAGGAGAGGGAGAAATTCTGCAGATATTTAACATGTTAAAGAACACGTTGGCAGGAACAGCAACAGAAAATGGGAGATGATCCTTTAATGTAACTGTGAATAAAACTGGTTCACATTGCATGACCTTTGCTACAGTTAGTATTTGATGCGTCTTTATGAAGGAAAAGGTAGGAAAACTACAAAAAATCTAGTCCCAGAGCTGTGTTTAAATATCAAATGTTTGAACATATAATATATATGTGACCAGTAAAGATAACAGTTCCTTTCAAGAGGTGGAAATGTCATCAATTAAACAAACAAGCAAACAAACAAACAGACCTCCCAAACAACCAAAAAATAGATCAGAATTTAGACTTCTATAGATGTCCAAGCAAAGGAGAGCCGAGTACTCTTTCATCAGGAATCCTCCCCTTCCCAGCTGGTCATTTCTATCCTTGCACATTCTGCAAAAAATTTTGACACCAATTGCAGAGTAGCAGCATATGGAAATGACTGCTTGTTTCTCAATACAAGCTGCTGATCTCAGAAATAAGCACACATAAAGGTGAGTTGCAAGAGAGAGAATTAACTCTGCCAAATTACAGCTCTGAATACTTTACTAAGGAAAAAACACAAGTCTGTCTTCTTCAGTTTTCCTGGATCTCCAGGTCACAGAACAAGTTATCTGTGCATGTTTCATGGCGATATTGATTGAAGGGGAGACAGTGGTTATGACTGACCAGAAAGCTGCTGTAGTCCATTATGCAAGAGAAATAAGACAGGTGCTTGTATGTCTCCAGCTATTCTCTGATGACTCTCTCCTGTTATTTTTAATTAGTAGGTAGCAATTACTTGTGCTAGTCATCCAATTTTTCTGTAACAGAAGAAGAAGAAAACATTCCTAATCCACTAACCAATTTTTTTTTTTTTTTTGGTGGGACTGTGCATTAGGTCTGGCTGGGATGCATTTAAGTTTTCCCACAGCTGCCCTCATAATGCTGTGTTTTATATTTAGAACAAGAATGGGGCTTGGGCTACTGTTGTGCAGTGCTTGCTGTTTCTCTAATCATCCCCAAGCCAAGGTTAGCCCATCACAGACTGAGAATGGCAACATGACAATACAAACACCTAGGATGGGTAGGTTTTCTGTTGAGAATACAATTACTAATATTTTTCAGTCTTTTGTGTTTGCTTGTTGAGAAATATTGAAGCAATTCTACCCCATATGAAGTGCTAATGAGGGATAGTACTGCTCAGCAGCTTTCCAATCCCAGAAGATGGGGATGAAACTGATTTTTTTCTTTTACCTTTCTTTTTAGTCTTTGCTCCATTATTATTGTTGATTGTTCTCTAGTATATTACAGAGAGGAGAAGGACCACCAGTGTGCTCTGACATTGCCCGGGCTGCATTTTGGACATGTTTTCCTATTTACTGTTGATTTTTTAAGCTGCCTAACAGCTTGGTATCTGTGGTAACTCATCAGTGAAACAATATTTCAGAAAGGTTTATAGTATGCAGAATCGTATTGAGAATGAATCTGAATTAAAAAGAAATACATTCAGTTTTGAGTTCATATGCATTTTTAAATTGGTCTAGAAATTTATTTTTTTTAGACCTAATAAAACAGCATATTTCCATGGTTGAAAATAAGAATTACAAAGCTACTGACATATTTCAAAAATAACACCGGGATTACTTCAGCTGTAATGTTTTGAGTAATAATCTGTGGAATATAGAGAGAAATTGCACTGACGACACTACATGCACTCAACCCAAATAAATCAGAACTTATTTGATCAAAGTGCAATTTCACATGCAAATTTTTTCAGTTTACACAGTACATAAAACTACTGTGACCTCCAAAGGATGTATAAAAATGTGGTGTTAATTGATATATTTCTGCTCTGAAAAATGATGTGACAGCCAATCTCATTTAAGCAACATTAATGCTACAGGTTCCTGAAATTTAAAAACTTTCAGATATAATACAGATATTTAGGACAGAGTGTGAGAGCCTGAAATGTTACAGTTAATAGCTTAAACATTGTTATGAAAGACTTTTTTCCCATTACGGAAAACTCTATGAATCACTGAAGCCCGCTCCTCCCTGAATAGGCCTCCTGACTGGAACTTTGGACTGTGAGTTAAGCCACCTAAGAAAATGTGTGGTAAGATAAAGGTGTCACTATTTTCCAATTATCTCACGTCTAGGGGAAGTAAACAAGGCTGAAGGGGAAGAATGCATCCACAAGCCAAACCCAGGCGCTGTCTTGAAAGTTGGTTCTGGCTTGATTTGGATTGGAGGAGGCCATAATCCACAGACCCATGTGCTGAGGCCAGGTTTGCACACACAAACACACACACACCCAGCCAAGGGCAGAGGAGAGTTTTGTGTGTGTGGCATTTCCTCTGAACATTGATCTTCTGTTATGCAAACCGGCTCAGTTGTGAAACCCCACAACCCTGGAAGGCTGCATCCATAGGATATTCACATTAGAGCAGCTGAGGAACGTCATAAAGCATCATAGACCCCAAAGTGCTCCCCAGTGTGGTGATGTTTGCAGGGGTCCCAGGATGAGGGAAGAGACGAGAATCTTGACTTCATGTTTCAGAAGGCTGATTTATTATTTTATGATACATATATTACATTAAAACTACACTAAAAAAACAGAAGAAAGGATTTCATCAGAAGGCTTGAAAGGAAAGGAATGGAATGATAATAAAATCTTGTGACTTACCAAAGAGTCTGAGACAGCTGGACTCTGATTGGCCATTAATTAAAAACAACCACATGAGACCAATCAAAGATGCACCTGTTGCATGCCACAGCAGCAGATAATTCTTGTTTTTCTTTTCCTCTGAGGACTCTCATCTTCTCAGGAGAAAAAATCCTAATGAAAGGATTTTTCGTAAAACATGTCCGTGACACCCCAGACTCATTCCTGAGGCCTTGCACCAGAAGACTGCCCGTGATTGTCCTGGTTTGACTCTAGCCCAGTGCCAGGCACCCACAAGGGTCCCTCAGTCACCCTTCACTGCCACAGCTGGGCAGAGGAGAGAGGAAAAGAAAGTAACAAAGGTTTCATGAGTGAGGTAAGGACTGGGAGAAACACTTCAAGGGCAAAACAGGCTCAACTTAAGTTGCAAAGTGAAATTTATTATTAACAGAATCAGAGGAGGGTAATGAGAAGTAAGACAAGCTGTTAAAACACCTCTTTCCCCCCAGCCTCTCTCTCCTTCCCCAGGATAGTGCAGAGAGAAAGGGCATGGGAGTTTTAGTCAGTTCATCACCAAGATTTTCTTCTGGTGCTCTGGGAGAGGAGTCCTTCCCCTTTGAGGCTGTGAGGTCCCTTCCATGAAATTCTCTGGCATGGGTCCACTCTCACGAGCAGCAGTCAAACCGCACCTGCTGCAGTGTGAATTCCCTCCTCAGGCAGACAGTCCTCCCAAAACTGCTGTAACATGGGGCTGTGTTTCCATGGGGCGCAGTGCTCCAAGGTCAGGCTGATTCTGGAAGCAGAGGCCTTCTCTCTCCACCAGGTCTTCCATTGGATCATAGCCTCCTCCAGGCATCCACCCACTCCAGCATGGGCACATTTCTCATGGGCTGTGAGTGGACCTCTACCTCCTCCATGGATCCCCATGGGCTGCAGGGGCACAGCTGCCTCACCATGGTCTCACCGTGACCTGCAGAGGATTCTTGGCTCTGGTGCCTGGAGCACCTCCTGCCCTTCCTTCTCCACTGACCTTAGTGCCACCATGCTTTTTCCCCTCACATGTTCTGACCTCCTCCAAGTACCCTGTGACTTTGTTTTGATTTCCTTCTTAAACATGTCATCACAGAAGTGTTACCGACCTCTCTCATCTGCCCAGTTTTGGCCAGCAGCATGTCCATCTTCAAAGCCATCAGAGATTGGCTATGATGGACATGATGGAGGGTTCCAGCAGCTTCCCACAGGAACTATCTTTGTGGCCCCCCTGCTACCAAAAACCAGCCCATGCCAAACCAATACAGCGATGCAAAAGGGACGCAACTGATCCAGAGTCTGTTGCAAGAGAAAGTGTCAAACTTGCCCTCTCCCAGGGGACATACCTGGACATCCCCATATGGTTCCAATGTATATAAATTAATTGAACTCTATGTTTTGTGGGGCCCTCCCTGCCAAGAAAGAAGAAGATGGTCAACAGGATGCCATTAGGATCCCCAGAGTGGTGATATTTTCTAATTGATCTGTCTCTCCATCACTCTCTTTCTCTCCCTGCCTTTTTGTCTTTCTCTCTCTCTCCCCACACCCCCTTCACATTTAATGTTAAATAAAGTCCATACTATTGACTTTGACATCATTTGTACCTTAATTTGTGCAGAGGTGTCCCTCTAAGAATTTTAATTACCAGATAATAACACAGAGGAAAATATAAAGTATAATTGCTGTTAAAAACAAATACATTTAAACCATTATGAGTATCTTTTAATCTATCTAGATTTTTGGTTGAAGAGCAGAAAAAGACTCAAAATCCTTCCTACAGATTTCCTAGGGCTTTCCTCCTATGAAATACAACCAGTTTTCAAAATTGTTAAAATGCCTGTTCAAGTCTCAGTCAAAGTATTATGTCCTTGTGGTGGAATAAAGAGCCTTTTTCTTTGAGATAAAGGAGGAGGTCATTCCCTCATCTGTCTGTCTGTGGTGAAATGGAAAGTTCCTCCAAGATGTTTGTCTTCTGGGATCTCTTGGTGGTGCAAAATTTTCTGATTGGAAGACCTAATTCTTGTGCCCCTTCTGTGAGAAGGACAAGACTGTGTCAGAGATGAGAACTGGAGAATCCCATACTCTCCCTCTGCCTCTGTGTGTGATTAGACAAAATATACTTCTTCAGCAGGAAGCTGCTTTAAGAATGTCAATAGGCTTTCATGCTTCATAGAAAGCCTTTCATCTCATTTGTACTACTTTGAACACAAAGTAAGTCCACTGGAAATACACTGGTGTCTCAGGGGTTAAAATGTTTTTAATTAATCTGATCCCTGTTGTTGCCTGTAAATAACATAAATTGCCAAATGTCAGCTTACATCACTTCTGTGAGACTTCACTAATTTTTTTTTCTAATGCATTTGGCTACTGCCCTGTTAATCCAGTGTCAAAATGTATCCAAGATATCCACAAGTGGGAAAACTAATGCCTCTAATCCCCTTCTGTATCACCAGTAAGAGTTTACATGACATTCTCTGGACTGTGCTTGGAACAGTTGCCTTCCAATTACAGGGATTTAACACCCAAAAAATGAATTACTTATTAAAATTATTTGTCCATTTTTAACCACCTGTCATATGAGCACTTTTCTTTGGAAAAACAATGAAGCACTTTTCTTTGGAAAAACATAAATTGGAGTGAAGTCAATTGACTATACAAATGTGTATCAATATTGTTGTGGACTGAACAAGTTGCGTGACTTCAGTATTATAAGGATGAATGTAGAAACACAAGGATGAGTGAAGAAATGCTTAAATGATGCCTATATCTCAAGTGCTAGTGGTCATGAAGGTGATTAATCTGCCTGGGGAGCAGCTCTGAATGAAAATGAAGCAGCTCTTGTCAGGGTTCTTAGAGGCTTGAAGTAAGGGTGTGACTCACTGGTCTCCTAAGGGAGACTGTGGAGCTAGGCTGGGGTGCTTACAGTGCCAGATGCTTACAAAAAAGTCACACTTGCTACGTATCCTTGCAGACAGAAGGGGCTAGTCGTTCTGCTTCACAGCAACTTTCCCCTTGCATGATTCAGGCAAGCCTCAGAATTTTTCCAGAGAAAGGAAGAGGGGAGGAGAGAGAGATTTCACAAAGGCTGATGACTTGAAGTCTTCTCCCCATTCTGCTATCAATGCTAGAACCCATTTGGATAGTTTCCACATCAAAATACTGTTATTCTAATACAGAACAATTTCTTTATTAAATAAGGTTGTTTTATTGGCTTACATTATTTCATCTTTAATACAATAACAATTTTTTTTCTTTATTAAGCCCTTTGACATTTCAAATAATTTTTCAGTCACACACTAAACATTGTGGAGAAAACACATGTAAGCTGAAGTTTATAGAAGTTGATTATTTCCAAATGTAAAGGCATTAATAGCTCAACAGATCTGGAGTAGTTTCCTAACAAATGGTAAATCTTCTATGAAACTGTTGTTGCAGTCACCTTCTTCAAGTTACTTAGAACCATAGAAAAGGATGAGCAGTTGTCAAGACAGTCAGTCAATGGGCCAGGAGGACTGCACTTCCAGAAGCATCACTCTTATAATGTAGTTTAATTTTCTTGGCTCCTTGAAAGGGACAGGAGTGGAAAATCAAAAACATCACCAAAGAAAACACTCCAGTAGGGGGTGGGGTGGATGGGGGGGGCACTTTTGGGCATAGCCCAAGATCCTGGTCATTCTAACTCTGGATATGGTTTTACATGAGTGCATAGTGCAGCTCTCTTCAGCATCCAGGTTTCCCTCCTGCACATGCCAGGGCACAGAGGAGATGGGGCAGCATGTCTTAGTCTATGTCCAGCATGTAGGCAATGTGAGCATGTGAACTTGACATTGAAGTGTTTATAGGCCTCATCTTTTAGGTGTAACTTTTTGCAGTCAAGCTTAAATTTTGCACTTGAACAAAAAGCAACAACTTAGTGTTCATCCAGACCCCAAAAGCAGTACTTCTATCATAAACCCACATTATTTCAAACAGCGTGAACATGTCCTGTTCACCTCTCCTTCACTCTTTCTCCTCCTGTGGCCTGAGAAATAAGTTTCCAACCCCCCCATTGACTTCTGATAAGAGAGCGAGAAAGAGCAAAAGGAAAAAGGCATGAGCTCCATTTTAAATCAGTATGTCTGGGTTTTGCTAATCCCAAAGTGCTGGAACTATTTTATTTTAAACATGATGTGATTGCAACTTGTGATTATGCACAATACAGGCTCATTTTAGAAGTCTGAAAAGTTTTGAAAAGCAAGTGCAGTTAGCATTCAGTGAAGAGGAGGTCCAAATAAGAATTGAGCTGTCTGTTCCCATTACACTGGGATCACAATGTATAGGGTCAGATTTCTTCATCCTTATATCAGTTTTATAGACACATAACTCCACTGATTTTATTGGTTACTTGCACATGAAAGGGATGAGGTGCAGCTCAGTAGAGTATTTTGTAAGGCAAGGTCTTGGCTCTCCTCTGCCTTGCATGCACACTGCTGAAATACAAAACCCCTGAAGTCAATATGAAAGTGGCAAAACATTCATCCCACTGAGGTGAGGTGAAAGCCAGAGGTGGCTCTTTCCAATCCTTTAAAGGGATACAGCTTCCCTCAATGTTTTATTTTGTTCGTTTTTTTGAAAAAAAATATTGTGTTTTAAAGAATTTTAAGGAAAAGAAGAAACCTAGTACTCCTACTTTGCTGTGAGCAGATTTTGACCCTGAACAGAAGAAACAAAAATTAAGATCTTCACTTAGTGTTTATAACTTTACTCTTTTTTTTCCTTGCTGCTGAAAAATTGATGATGTCTTATGTCTAGAAATGGATTCTTTTACAGAAAAACAAAATTTCTTTACATATTTTTCTCATTGTTCTGAAATATCAAAAGTTGTAATTTCAGATTTTAAAAAAAGCTGAAAATGAAAATAGGTAGTGCTGTATACCAGTGTGGATCAGAAAGAGTGCTAATGAAAGTCAGGTGAATCAAACTCTTCAACTCTTCTGAAACTGGTGCACTTGTCTTTGTCAACAGAGTCAACACAATCATATAATAGGAAACCAAGCATTAATACCTCTCTCTGGAATATAGTAACTCCAATTTGGTTAGCTTTGACCTTTGTGAGGTTTCAGTTCAGATCTATTTTAACTTGAAAGGCTTGATCTGGAAAGGCCAGATGGCTGTTTGATGGAGCGATATCAGGGTGGAATCTGACATTTTCCTAACCCTGTGTCATTCAAGTTGCAGCACCTTGTCATTCAAATCTCCCTTGTCAAAGTCAAATCTCATCCAACTCTTGCCTTATTATTTATTTCTCTGAGAGTTGATTAAAGTTTGAACAATGAGGTGCAGGAGGATGCCTCATGACTTTTCACCTTATCTCTTGGTGAATTCTGCTTCTGATGTCCAGTTGTTTGAGACTGCAGAGCCAACCACAGTCCAGATATAATGAGAGGTGATTTTCTAAAAATTCCTCCAACACCAAATATTGGCACAAGAAAACACTAGCTAACAGATTAAATATTTATTATACAGACAGAATAAAGATGAAGTGAAGGAACAAGTACATTTTTAAATGACTTTCTGCTCTGGGGGGATGGGGAAAAGCTATTAAAAACAGCACCCTTGTTAGCTGAACTCTTCCCTTTTAAAAAAGCATCATTGTCTAAGCAGAATAGCTTATGGTTTTGAGGCTGTGGGAAGAGACTAATGATACTTATTATTTAAATATGAACCATCTAAAAATATTTTAAAAAATACTAAACAGAAAGCCCTAAATCGAGAGAGCTATAATATTTTGAGAATCAATCCATAGCATTAAATCATGGTGCCACTTATGTTGAGGTAATGCCAAAAATCACAGTTCTTATGTTGTGATTTAAATGTAAAACTGTCAGTTGTAGCTGCCACAGGAGTGTATCAGATATTGTAGGGTAGATGAGAAGGGTGTATTTAATTTTTCATAGCATTATCATCCTGCTGTGGTGCATATTTAGCCAGACTAAAATGAAAGAGAGTTACATCAAAATGTGTGCAGCCTAAATAGCATCTCTACAATTCAAAATAGACGTATATTGTGTTTCAATAGGTAACAAGATTTCTATAAAACTTGCTTATCCCTCACTTCCTAATTTTATTAGTAGTCTCTATTAGAGGTGCAAATGTGTGGCTTGCATTGGAAAAAAAAAAGATGGTCAGGTAAAAACAAATTTTTAATTCATATTTCAGGCTGAGTCAATTCACCTGAAGTTTTTTCTCAGTGACCAACCAAAGCTTAGACAAAGCTTAGCTGAAGGGTGATTAATTGACAAACAGGAGAAAAGTTACACCACAGAAGTACGTAAAGAAAGGTACTTTTGTCCCATTTTTTAAATTATTTCTTTGTCCTCAAAGCCAGACAATATCATTTTCAGTTGGCCTCATGTGGAGGTGGAGTTTAAAGTGATAAAGCAAGGTGTTCTTTGCTTTGTTGGAATTGATTTTTCTAATAAAATGCATGTTTTTCTCTTTTCAGGATAGTTTGACAATGAACCAGACCTTTTTGGCTTAGGATTTAGAATATTGCACGGTACTTTGAAGAGGGCAACAAAAAGAAGATTCAAAAGCTGCATCTACAAAACACTTAGGCAGTGGATGTTCATCTGTCAGGTAGAAGGAGTGAGAGGAAATTAATTTCAAAATGCTCCAATATTTGTACGGACTTTCACTTTTTTCTGGGTACAGTTTAAAGGATTGCATTTGATCTGGTCCTACAGAGGATTAAAAGAGGATTAAGAGGATGAACAAGTCAGTTGATGGAATTTTACCATTGATTTCAACAAGGCCAGGGATTTCACCTCCAGTGATTGCCCTCTGTAATCAGAAAAATGTTCCTCCTCTTGGGCCTGTTACAAAGGACAGGATCAAGAGGATTAAATTTTTGCAGTTAAACAATCAAATGCCTAGAAGCACAGACAAACTCAACAGCAGATATGAAGCCATTTCCTCTCCTCCCTTATGAATGTAAATAGCAGAGAAGCCTCTGACTGTGTAAATGTGCACAGGCTGGTTTGATACCCAGGAGGCAGAGGAGCAGTGGGACCCATGAGCATGGAGAGAAGGGAGTGATGATCCTTGCAGAGAATGCCTTTGTTCCAGAGAGGTAACCCCAGGCTCAGTAAGTGACTAAATAGAAGTCCTTGGGCTATAACATGAGCAACTAACAGTAGGTGAAATAGTCAACCTGATAAATTGTAGGAAGGAGCTGTATCAGAGAAGTACAAGAGAGATCAGAGTTGTAACTTGAGACCCAACCCAAACAACTAAAATCCTCATTTGCTCGTAGGATGTGTCACATCTCATGTCTTGGTAGATGCTCAACACACAAGTTTGTCATCCCAGAACTCAGCCTGCAGAAGGATGGTTTATCATCCTCTTATGTTTTTTTTTCCCCCCCTTTTTTTTTGTAATAGCTGTGATGAGATGTCTCTCTAAGAGACACCAAAAAACATTGCTTGTATATTGGCCATGCTTTGTCCTAACCACCCTTTTCCTTTGAAATTGAATAGTATTTTACCCAATGTGTTGTAATGCATTTCCTCAATAGAACACTCATGTCTTAGATTACAGCTTTACCTGATATCTGGATGTTATCATGTAACTTTATCAGATGGCATTTGGGGTTTTTAATGCTTATCAAAGAAATGGAACAAGATTAGTTATAAAATGATGGGTTGAAATGGGATGACAGATCCTTCTGGTCAGTTGTTAAATTTAACTATTTTAGACTGGCAGCCTAAAGAGATTGCTTTTTCAGACTTAGAGCGATTTTTACTTTTTGATGTCTACAAAACAAGGGCATACATACATTGCTGTTTATAGAGCTCATGAAAGCCTGGTTGTACAGAAGTGGGTGACAAAACTTCAAAAGAGAGAAGTTGTACCTCAATTTAATTAGATGGGCTGGCACTGTTTATCTTGTAGAGAAGAGCATTTTTTTATCTGAATGGAATAGCATTTTTATTATCTTTTTATCCTGTGAATTTTGCACTTTTCACTTGATTTGTTTGAGCATAGTGTGAAGAGAAATGCCAAATGTCAGGGAGAACTAAGTTTGCTTTAACAAGGTGGAAGAGAGAAAACCTATTTCAGTCATTTATGCCTTCTAAAGGAGCACTAGTCTAGTTTTTTTCATTATGGAACAAAGAATGATACCTTAATTGAATATATTGATGGGTTAATTTTCTTTATTTGAGTAATAATAAATTAGAACCTAATTTTTATGTCCATTAATAGAAATGAAGGCAAAATGTACTTTCATATTCATAATGACATCTAAATGCTTTTTCAGTTTTCTCTCCCTGATTATGTATGAATATTTCCTTTTAATGTAATGCATTAATTATATCATTAGAAGAGGATTATTATTCAATTGAAGACAAATATATTTGGCTTTAAAAGAACTTTGGCATCATATTACTTAAGCTTGTCTTAATATGGATTCATGATGTATGACATAAGTTCTCACGTGTTTGCAACTCATCCTCGTTAATTCAGAATTTTAATGTTGTTTCAATCCTGTGAATTTTTTAATGTACTGGTTTTGTTTTGAGAATTTAAGATAAATCCCTTTGTCTAATCTAGAATTTTTTGTTAGATTCACCATGCTGTAAATTAGGAAAGATGATTACTGAGGTGAGGTATTGCTTCAAATCTTGCAGCCTGGGCCTGAGGTGCCTGTTTCAACAAATTTTATTTGACACAGATTTTTCAGGAATTACTCTGAGGAGTTTTTATAATTTTTTTTTTCCAGAGCTGATCAAAGGTTAATTTAAGTAAAAATCTATCTGGTCACAGATAAAGAAGGATTTGCAAAAATATGATTATGGGATAGGCATACACTCCTCCATAACATCTTTAGGAATTACAGAGGGTACACCTGTATAGATAAACGTACAGCTCTCTGAATGTATTTGAAAATCCAGTTACTCATTAAGCCAGCAAGCTCTCACATACACAAGACTCTTTCTGAAAATGAGGCGAGGCAGAGACCCACAAAGGTGACTTCTCCTGAACTCACTGGAAAACAAGCCCACAGGTAACATACATGGTGAAGGATACTCAATGGTGTAATGGTTTTTCTAGGAGAACTGGAATGGCAGTGAAGTATCTCAATTTCTTTGTGGGAATGGACCTTACACACTTAGGCACAATTGGTTCTGGGGACATCATGCTAAAAGTGGGAGGCACAAACATGCAGTTTCTGCAGTTTTCTCAACCTCATTTACGTAAACATGTTTGTATGAAATTTCATGTCGGCATCTACAGAGCCCTGTGATTTTCACATGGTCTAACATCACCTTGAAACTGCCATGCAATTTTTTTTTCAAATTAGCAGTGGAGAAATTTGACCTCACTTTTATGAGGCAAGAGACAGCCTTTCTGTTTTTTAAGATTTTAAAGCTCATCAACTTTGCTCTCTTTTTGAATTTATTCTCATAAAGAAAATGAACTTTTTTATGTAAAAAATGAAGAAAAACACACTGGAAGAATTCAGGGATTAAATAGGTTATGTAAAGACAACATTTTTTCTTATACTGGAAAGTCCAGGGGCCAAGAAAAAGAGTGAGAGGATGAGGGAAACAGCTGTATTTGTTTCATAAGGACTTTCCCCCTAAATACCATGGGAGTTATGAGAATGGAGAAACATTACAAACAGGCCTTCAGGCCATCATTCATTGTCTTGTTCATTAACGTCAGGAGAAAATAGACAGCACAGACCATGGCAGATATGTTAAAAACTCCAACAAAATCACCTTAGACAAATGCATTACAGGGAGGGAAGTGATTTGAGTCGTATATTATCAGGGCGTACTGGGGAAAATACTGTCCAGTCATATAATATACTACTACTGGCAATGCCAACAAATAATGCTGGAGTCTTTACAAAAATCCTCCTCGTGCCTCCCTGGATTTTGCTCACATCCATAATTAGTTGCATGTTAAGACAAGGCAGAGAGTTCTGCCATGCCTCTGTGAAAGTCTTAAAGCCACAGCTCCATATATTATTTAAACAAATGAATGGGCTTCAGTAAAACATGAAAATATCTCCATCTGGATAGATTTAATATAATAAATCATATGAGCTCTGGGGTTTTTTGAGGAATACGATGTCATCACAACCCATCAAGAGAATTATTTTGCTGTATCTCATCTATAATTCTATATATTAATGCAGAAACAGCTGTCATTCTGATGAATGTCCTCAGGATACTCAAAATAATGGCACGTGAAAGCATAGCCAAAAATACTTGGCATCCACTGCAACTCATTAGTGGAGTTCAGTATCACGATTAATGTTTAATGAATTATGATCAATTTTAAGTGACCATTTATCATCTCATATTGACTGGCATGCTAAATCTTTGACAGAATAGCAAAATAGGCCTCATGCTAGTTGTCATCAAAGTCAGTCATTGACTGAAGACTCTCCTACACCATGAACAATCAAAATACAGCAAACTGGAAAAGGCACTCTGACCCCACTTTAAAAAGCTGTTCTAACTCTTTTTGCACTAAGTATGGGAAAGATACTGAAGTGCAAAATAGAAGTGCTAAAATACTTATTTTGCTAATATGCAACATATTCATTATATAGAAATATTTAAATTTTTGGAGACAATTTCTATCTAGCCAATGTTCCATTGACTTTTCTGAGGCATTCTCTTCTCAACTTGAATTTCTCTTCTGTCATTTCATTCATTTTCATATCTTCTTTATTCATGCCTGCAGCATCAAAACTCTGATTTTATAACCTTGGTGTGTTTTGTTTCACAAGAGATAGATGGATTCCATTGCCTATTGCTGCCATTGAAATAGTTAGGCTTTTAGTAAAAATGGTAGCTCCCCTCCTTGCAAATAAGTCTTCTGAAACACACAAGTAAAGGAATTTGGACTAGGAAGAAATGCCTGCAAACCAGTTCAGCCTTTGTTTTCATCCAGGTGAACGTCTATAGCTGATAATGCTACCTTAAGGCTTGGCAGAGACCTTTGCAAATGTTAAATCCTTCAAAGGTTCTCATCTCTTGTTGACGAGATAGTGGTTTTTATTCATATTACATGCATGTATAATAAAACTTTTTGTTGAATAAGTTGAGTTATTTATTTAATAGGCAATAGTAATTTATTTTATTTATTGGAAACACCTAAGTGTGCCAAAGTCACTTCATATTACTGCAGCAAGTCTCTCAAACTTGAAAATTGATGATGGCAGTGATTTCTATCACACTAATTATGGTCATGAACAATCTAAGCCCAATCCAAATTCCAGAGTATTCACTCAGTGTGTTGCATCCTAAAAGAGTCTATTTCTAATGCAGTATCTGAAGCTTGTTTTTAGTTAGTCTTGGTGGAGGTAATCCAAAAGGAATTTAGTTTACATATTTCCTTAACAATATTGTCAACAAAACCACAACCTTATAACCAGGAAGCCATTACAAAACCTTAAAATGGGCGAGACAGGAGACTGATGCATAGTGCAAGGAACTGACTTATATGTGCATTTATTTGCACAGTCTTGAAGGTAGGAAACACCATTATGAATGGTACGGTGTAGCCAAAGAAAGCCTACCACAAAAAGTGAGGAAAGTGAGTGGCCAGCAAAAGAGAGGAAAAAACAGTGATAATTCTCCTGATTCCACACTGCCAGTAGGATGCACTTTGAGAAGTGCAGGTTCATAAGAAGCCTCAAAGGTATCATCTTCTTTCCTGAAATCATTTTCCTGCTATTTAAATTCATGTAAGTGTTTGGAGTCCACAATACCTTTTGACAATGATTTTACATGAAACACTTAAGCACAGTAGGAAAAAAATCTTCTCTTCTTCATTTGTAACCTGCTGCCTCATCACTTCATGTGATGTCTCCATCTCTCTGTATTGTGTGGACAGTGATTAATGCTTAACTTCTCTTCATCTTCTTTATTCTGTTTGCAGTTTTATAGCTGTTTAAACTTCTTTTCCCTCAATTATTCTTTTCCAGGCAGGCCAGTACTGGTGTATTTGCTATAGCAATATCAGAGAGCATCTCCTTTGCCTCGGATGGTTTTATTTGGACACAATAGAACAGCATGGAAACAGATCAGTATGTGCAGGTTAGTAATACAGGAGAGAATTTCATAGTGCTGGACTCTATTTTTGTGTCCTGTGAACCATCAAAGATCAGGTGTGGCTCTGCAATGTACTATTTGATTTGATATTGTATAGCTATTACTGCCATTTACTGCACTGTGAAGCCCTTGCTCATTAAGGGCATGCATCACTGTGTCAACCTGAGGAGGCTGCCATAGATTTGTTAAAATATCTGTTATGGATTATTAGATGGAAAAGCATGTGGGCCATAATGTTTTATTCAGCAAAATTATCTCATGAGTACCTGGGGTTTGAATGAGGTGCCTAAAGAGGAAGATTTGCTTGCTGACAAATATCTTCCCTTTTTTGTGTGTATTAAATTAATGGGGACCATATGGTAAAGTACAGGAAACCTCTGTGTTAATATCCCTTGCTAACTACAGCCACCTGTTATAATGGCCAGACTAATAGCAGGCCTGTTGGTGGTTGCTATTAACATATTCAGTGCCTTTCTTGGCTTTTTTGGCAGTCATAGAGGATTATGTGCCATTCTCAAAACTGAAAATCCTGTGGTTGGTTTTTTAAGAGATCCTCAAGGCCAACATGGGGCACCCATACATAACCTTACTATTTAAAACTGTGCTTGTTTTGGTTTTTAATCACTTTATTATAAGTTTGTTTATATGTCACTCAGAAAGCTCATGTTTGCTAATTCTCAAGTTTTGACATGAATATGTTATTTTCCACTGCCATCATATCCCAAATTCTTTTTCTCTGTGCCCCATTCTCTGTGATCATCCCTTAGCAAATTTTATTCTCAAATTTCAGTTGTTTGTCAACATGCCAGAAAGTTGTACAAGAGGATCCACTGGTAAATTAATAATTGGAACCTATTGAAAATGTGAACTCATCCCTTATAATCACATCTGTTCCATCAATCTTGTTCTTTTGATAAATAGGCTGCAAAATAATTATGTCTAATGAGTTTCATGTACTTGTTAACCATTATTATCAAGGTAAGCAGCACCCTCTGCAATATGTATTTGAAGCAGTGGTTGTGCTTCCCTATCAGACTTAAAAGTCACAAGAATGAATTTGTAAATAAAAAGGGTAAAACCAGCTTATCACTCCTTTATATCTGTTTGCTTGCCTCTGCTCCTTAAGGTCTACCAAAATGAAAGAAAAGGAACAAGCTAAGAATTATTAAAACTAGCAGGATCAAGAGTGTGGTTTGTTTACAGCCCTTCCAGTCATTCATTTGCTGTCCAGAGCAGCAGCAGTCAGCAGTCAGTGACAGTACTGAGAAAGAAAAAATTAATCACAAATATTTTAATTTTTTTTTTTTTTTTTTTTTTTAATGCTGGAATAGCAGAGAAGCATGAGCCAGAAGTGTGGGGCTGGAAACTCTGCACAGGTGTTCAATTCCTATGTGAATTGGCCAGGTTGGGTTTGGAAGCCTCATATCTTCATTGAGATCAAATTGCACTCCAGAACATAAATTTGCATTACTAGGGAAGGAATAAAATTTCTAGTGGCCATCCCATCTCCCTGGCCTATTTTACATGGGCTATAACAAAGAAGAGAGAGAGAATTAGGGACAAAGATAGGAATCTAGGTTTCCTATGTCTGATTTTCTCTTTTCACCTTGAAACTTGAGTGACTTTCCACCTCTGAACTTCTGCTGGCTGGAGGGATCATATTTTCAGTGAGACTCATAGTGACAGATTCATAGACAGATATTTAGCTGTGTGAGAGATAATTTTGTTCAAATTTTCAGCAATAATAATTGTCTGCCTTTGTTGGTTGCCTCTTCAGTGTGCTGGAGGCTGAATATATTTTTCTTGGCATGTAATTGTTGCCTTTTAACGTACAGAGGTGATAAATTCTTAATTCAGGCATGGAAATTTCCCTCAGTAATGAATATCCCTGGGCTATGACCCCTCTTTGAGCTGTCCCTTTGTATGTACCAGTACTATTTCCCTATCTTAGAGAGTTATTATGAGTATAATTACATTCAAGATTGTGATTTTCTCTGACAGTAATGAAAGCTACACAATATAACAAGTATCTAGAGAAGAACTGGATGAAATAATTTGTCTGCCATTTTTGCATGTTATAGAAGGAAATAAACACATCTTTGGTGATGCTAAAATACTTTCTGAATCAATATTAGGTCATTGAAATGTTTGTACTTTGGAAAAATGCAATGTAAAAATATTCATACTTTTCATTTGGACATTTCCAATTGGAATGTTTAGTTTATTATAAAGTTGAGAATTAGTCTTTTATCTTCCAAAATTTTCACTCCTGTTTGAACCAAAACAAAGGGTAACAAGCAATGTTCTTCATCTGAAACAAGGCTGCTTTTCTCCCCAGCTTTTCAAATTTCCATATTTTTCAAGAAAGGTAATTGTTTCAGGTTATCTGCCAAAAAAAAAAAAAGAAAAAAAAAAAAAAAAAAAACAAAAAAAAGAAAAAAAAAAAAAAAAATAAAAAAAAAGAAAAAAAATCAAATTTGTTTTTTGCAGAACTTCTAGGGAAACAAAATATCTAATATATAGTGAATCCCATTCAGTAGCTGATATTGTCAGCTTGTGCTGACATTGACACTTGAGCTGTGTAATTTGCTGTTCCTCTAAAGGTCTATTATGTTCTCTGTTTTCAAGCATATGTATTTATGACAATGGTGTACAACTGTTAAGGACAGATAGATAATTAAGAAAGGAAGGGTAAAATGTTCCCCCTTTTCATGAGCGTTAGCAATATTATATTCCTGCTCCAAGCTAAATACTCCAACAAGCACACAATTTAAGACAAATATAAGATAAATTATTCTTAAGTGTAACTGAATTCCTAAGGTAGTTTATCAACAGTTACCAAAATACAAATATGGCTGATAGCAATACTATAAATTTTTCCTCAATGACATTGTATATAGTTTTTATTATTGTTATAAATTCATCTCTGTTTCTTTTTATGTATAAACAGGGCATTTTATCTTATAATATTTTCTTCAGATATTGCAATGTTTTTACGTGGGTTAGTTTTAAATGTATATTTCCACCTTCATTTTATCATCAACATTGTGTATGATGGCAAAGACTATTATTACTGCTTTCAATGTCTTTGCTATTTGCTTAATAGCAGGTTTCAGTTGATGTGACCTTTTACTTGATAAAAAGAAAATACAGCATCAATGGATTGCTATCATCAATAGGATACAATTAATCAGGCAATGATTTAATGAAAGAATAATGTCAGAAGAACTGTGTTGGAAAAGCTATTTTAAGACTTGGAGAAAATTTTATGCAAAAAGCATATGCAGAAGGTAGTGATTTCATTAGCATAGTGCTTAGGAGTTGACAGCAACCTTGATTTTCTTCTCTTTTCTCTAATTTTATGCTTAAGTGATCATTGAGGTAAGTGATGTGGAAAAGAGAAGCACTTCTCCTTTGTCTTAAAAAGATGAAGCACAACATTTAAAGAGTAAAAGGAGGTTTCAGTCATCTGCTTTCCCTGATACTGTAGTTGCCAAATAAAGAAATCTGTGACCTCCATTAACTGCAGCATGACCTTTGACTTGCTATCTAAGTAGTACTTGATCCAAGGAGTTCTAAGCAGGTAACAAAAAGATGCCCTGAGCATTGGTTTTAAGGGCATTGTTTTGTAAACTTCATGACCTTTATTTTGAATTAAACAGCTCAAAGAAGGTAAACAAGGGTGTCTTGACACCAGTGGAAATAGATTTCATTATGGAAGTATTGTGTACTGAAACACTACGTATAAAGCTTTCAATTTCACTTTTTAATTCCTTTTGTATATTATCTTTAACATTAATTTACCATTCATATTGAAAATATCTCTTTGCTCATATTCATCTAGAAAGACTTAACATGTCATTGCACAAAAACAAAATACAGCTGGACCAACAACCATCATTCATTCATTAATCTGTTTTTCATAATTGCAAATACCTGCCTGAAATCAACTGTACATTTATTAAATTATTCTTCATTATATTGAAGCCAGAAAATATTTTAAGGGACTTTTGTTGTAGTAAGATTTGTAAGTAAGCATAATAAGTATAGTCTCAGAGTTCAAAAGTTTGCACATTAAGAGGTTAAATGAGAGAAATATAGCATTAATACAGGAAGATAAAAGTATATCTGTCTGTGACTGGAGAAAAAGCAGGCATGCCAAAGGTATTTTGTGCTGGCAAAGCCATGTCATTGGTCTGAAAGGGATAGGTTGTTTCTCCTGTGAAGGACAATGGAGATATGGAGAAGTGAAAGTATAAAATTGACCAATAAAACCAGTTTCAGTATTTATGTCAAAAGCCAGGCCACAGAAAATCACACTCCAACATGAGTATTAAAATGATTGTATTTTTAAATATGAGTAATGGCAGGTAATATATAGGGAATTATTATGTTGCTAGAAGAGCACACAGCCAACAATATTTCTTTTCACTCTAAACATTTGGGGTTCATTCTGGGCTGTTAGAGCGTGGTGGATTTGAATTCCAAATTTCAGACTTCACAATCCAAATTTCAGACTATGAAACATACAGAAATATAGGGATAGAAACATATGAAAATAAATAGGGACAAAAAAGTTTCATGCAAGCCATGTCCGGATGAAAGTCTTATGTACATTATTTTGCCCCTCATATTTCAAGATAATTGCTTTGGTTGAAGTAAAATTAAGTGCTCTGTTAGGATTTGAGTGAAGATCTCTCAACAGGGCATCTATAATGTACTGAGGTTAAAGCTCAGGAAAATTTGTTGCAATGAAATTTCCATTCGTATAGAGAGCAAAACAGCATCCTAAAAGTCAAATCATTCCTTGCAAGTTACTTGTCATATTAACACATTACATCTTGAGTGGTCCTCCCCAAGTCACTTTGGTGGCTTATATCTCTTCTTTGAATGTGCAGCATTGCTTTCCCCTAAGTATTGAAGTCCTTGCTCTTGAAAATTCTAGTGTAATATCAAAAGCAATTGAGACTGTAAGAGCTTTTTATTGAGAAAATGATTTTGTATCATGTTCTGACAAACCTTTTACTGTGTTCTGTTTTTTTTTTTTTGTTTTAGTTTTCTCCTACTAGTCCTACTTCTGTCCTAACTTCATAGGCTATTTGTTTCTACTGCAGCACTCATGAACTTAGGTAATTGCTGAAGAGTCATCTAGAGTCTAGTGTGCTAATTTGTTTAAATTATAGATTATATTTTTAAATTCCCCTTTTTCCTCTGCTACTCTATAGGAACTAAGAAATATTGATATGTTGTTGAAAATTCAGGCCTGAGAAATGTCCTTACAGTTCTGCTATCCAGATAAAGCTGCAGATGAAAGAATCAGGCAAATTATTAAAACAAGCAGGAAATGTCATCTGGTTTAAACTGATTTTACTTTTTTTGTTACTGACCATGTTTCCATCATAGATTCATATTGTTCAGCTAGAGTTTTATGTTGGACACCACATGAAATATTTTTACAGGAACACAGATTTTGACATTACATAAATATTTGCAACATATCAATAACCACTGAAATGGGCACAGGGAGTCATTAAAAGTAAATATTCAGTGCATTACTAAAGAAAGAAGGAAAGGACAGTATTCTTTTATAGTGCTATTACATTGTTGTGGATCTTGGTGTCAAGTAAATATTAATTTATTTATACCAAAAAAAAGTATATTTACAGTGCAAGGTAAACTTGTATGTCTCAAATGCAGGGATGTAATTCAAAATGTCTAAGTTAAGAGACTGGTCTCTCTAGGCACCTGCATAATCAAACAGGGGAGAGAAAGGCTGCAATAGTCAGTGACTGGGAGCAGGACATTTAATAGATGTCTAATGCATCATTTTGTTTCCATTTTTCTGTTCTAATTAATATATATATATGAGGTCACTCCATTTCAATGATGTGTTTCATTCCAGTACTGCAACTTAAATATGATAACATTCTTTCTATTTGCTTGTAGTCCAGTGGGAGAAGAAGACAGGCTAATCCTACCTAAATTTTACCACATTAAGAGCCACGGGCATTCTATTAAAGCTGTATATTCTGAACCTCTACTTGACCTGGAAGAACAGCTTGCTATTGAAGTAAAAAAAATGTAAATGAAAAATTAAAAAAAAAAAAAAAGAGGAAGAAAAACAAGGGGACATTTAATTATCAAGTTTTCTTCTGGCAAAATGAGCTTCCAATTTTCTTCCCTTTTTTCATTCTCTGGAAACCTGCAGAAATGAGATAACCCTTAATCCAAAACTCATTCTCTTTGTTTACTCCCATAGTATTTACCTTCCCTGTCTTGCATTTCTCTGTTTAACCAAGTATTGTACATAAAGGATCAAAGAAACTTCAATGCCAATTCTTTAAAACAGAAGGTGGTAATGACTTTAACAGCTGTGGCATGAGAACCCGGTGTGCCAGGGAAAGGTAAGTGAGGCCTTATGCCACCCTCAGTAACATCTTTAAGGAAACACCATTAACTCATGGGTTCATAGTTGAATTTATGTCAGAAAAGAACTTTAGGATCAACAAGTCCAACCATGAACTCAGCACTGCCAAGCCCACTGCTAAACCATGTCCCTCAGTGACAAATCTACACATCTTTTAAATACTCCCAGGGATGTTGACTCAGCCAGTTCCTGGGCAGCCTATGTCAATGCTTGATAATCCCTTTCATGAAGAAATTTTTCCCATTATCCAATCTAAACCTCCACTGGTGCAGCATGAGGCCATTTCCTCTTATCCTGTCCCTTGTTACCAGGGAGAAGAGACCAACCCCACCTGGAAACAGGCTCTGTTGTACAGAGTGATGAGGAGCCTCCTTTTCTCGAGGCTTAACACCCCCAGCTCCCTCAGCTGCTCCTCATGGGATTTGTCTTATGGATCCTTCACCAGCTTTGTTTCTTCATTCCCTTCTCTAGACCTGGCCATCCAGCCAGTTGTCTACTCAGTGAAGAGTGCACACATCCTATCCACAAGCAGACATTTTCCCACAGAAATCATGTGGAAACAGTGTCAGAGGCTTTACTGAAATACGGTTAAGCTTCACCCACAGAAGATCAACTTGTCATATAAGGAGATCAGATTACTTGAGCAGGGTCTGTCTTTCATAAACCTGCACTGGCTGGTTCTGATCCACTGGTTGTCCTGTTCATGTCATACACCTTTAATATTTAAAATAATTTAGACATTTTATTGGTATTTGTCTTGATGTAGCCTTTTTCTGAATATACTTAGTAAAATGCTATCATGCAAATTCCCCATTGAAATGATGTCATATTCAAGTTTGGCAAAGTAATAGCAATTATCCAGCAGGAAGAGCAAACTGCTATTTTTAAAAGTGCTTTGAAAGATACCTATATTTGTTATTACAAACAATAACTTGCTCCAAATTCCTTTTAATTGCTTCAGTCAAAATATCATATACGTACAGGATTCATGTAGTTCATTTACCACTTCTTGCTTAATCCTGATGGACATGGAAATATAGGGGAGTTCTTGAAAGATGACCTGAATAGCTTGATTTTAAGGCTAATAATGAGATTGTCCAAAATTATTCATACTTTAAAAGGAAAAAAACCCAGAAGCTTGTTATTCACATTGACTTCAGTACTACAAAACTGAATTTATGATGCATTGTAAGTAAAGCAACTTTACATTTCTGAAGAAATTGCTTTTTTAAAAGCATGTATCTGGAAGGAATAATAACACTGAAAGCTCAATTTGATGCAGATGAATTTATGTGTCTTATCTTCAGTAGTCTATCTCGCAGCTTATTTCTATACTCTGAAAAGATTCACTGCAATCTTTATAATGGAATACATATGCTATCTGTAACATATTTCAAAATTACTTCTTATTTGTAGTTAACAAACAGCTCCTTGTGGAATTCCTGTTTAAAGTTACATTTCAGACAGCTCACATTGAATGTTGTGCAATTCTCAACACATATTTGAGGAAGAAGAAGTAGCATGTTCAGTGAATGAATCAAGAGTAATTTGCTAGGAATTGCCTTCTTTCTTTGATACAATTATGGAAAAAAGTTTGTGGATTTTTAAAAATAATTATTTTAAAAGGTAGGTTTTCTATAATGCTTTCCCATTACTTACATACCTATTAGGATGTATAGCTCTTCTTATGAGGTTCTGTCTCTCTCGTTTAGGGTATTTATGGAACAGAACTGTTTTTGAAACAAGAAGAAAATTCATTGTCTAATTACCAAGATGCCAGTAAAATAAATTTGGAAATCTGATTATAAGAAAGACACAGTTTGCATCTCTAGAGTTTCTTAAACTATTAAATCTCACTGAAGATAAAAGAGCCCAAAATTCATTTAAAATGTCATGACTGTGTTGTGCCTCTTGCCTGCATCACTAGAAATAGCATTGAGGATAATTTTATATCTATCTGCAACATTTTTTAGCAATAAATAACAGTCAAATGCAACTTCTCTTAATGAATATATATGATTATATTACATGGTTACAATTTTGGAGTTCAATTATTGCTAGTATGACTTTAATGTTAAACTTTCATACCTGTTAAACTTTCATACCTAGTACTATGGGACTTCCTTTCTAGAGATACTAGCAAGTAACAGTTCTTGAGCATTGTAAATATTTTTCCCTCATGCATCAATTCAGTAGAGCACTTTCCTAAGACACTTTCCAGAAGTCCTTCATTTTCTAGTTCTGACAAGAGCTGTTACAAACTCAGTGAAAAAAAACCCCACATTCATATGGCCAAACCCCCAGATTTAAGTTTCTGGCTGTCATTTGGGGGCAGGAAAAAAAAAAAGAAAAAGAGAGGAAACAAAATTCCCAAAGCAGACGTGAAAATTACAGGGAAAAAAGTTTTAATTTCGGCTGTATTATCCAGCTAGTTTAAGCCAATAATTTATAGCCAGTATATGTACTATTCCATTCCAGATTCCATGTAAATAGCATTCTACTACAGCAGATACCCATACAGGGAGAGACGGGTCTGTTTATAGATTAAAAATGACTATGCATTATTCCTTTTAAGTTAAACAAACAAAATTTAAAAGCTTAGAAATAATAAGAGATTATTTAAAGGATTCCCTTCTTTTTAACAGGGAAAACAGGAAATCTGAAATCAAAACACTTTTCAAGAAAGTATGGATTTTAGTTATTGTTTAAACTATATGGACTTTTTAAAGACACTAACATGCCCTATTTGACTAATTGATTTTTTCAGTTCTAACAATGAATCTACAGGATGATGTTGTGTGAGTCCAGCTGAAAACAACTTTTATGTATTTTTTATACATAAAAGAAATAAATGGGCAAAATTACACAAGAAATATTACATTTATTTAAATGACGTGATGTTATCTTTTTGCTATTTTTTACAATCTAGTTAGAATTTCATGTAACAGGAGATATATTGGTAAACCGGAGGTAGGAAAATAGGTTTAAAATGTAGTTTGCGAAACAACAGGACCATATTTAAAAATAAAAAGATAATAATCAGAAAGCATTCTGTGTTAAAATATAAATGGAGATAAACACTACAATCTGGTCCGTGTGCGTTCAGCAAATCAGCTCTTTTTTCTGTTGTTTCCTCAACTCTTTGGAAACTTTTAGTCGCTTGAGGGGGAAAAATTTCCCCGAAACCAAGAGCAAATTTGAAGTCACATTGTCTGCAAAAGCAGAGCCTCTCTCTAGTGATATTGCCTTTTTCAGATTCCAGTTTTATGCCTTCAACTTTTAGCCTGGATAGTGCACAGCTACGCTAGAGTTTCTTAAAATCAACTACAGTGTTTCTGTTCCTGAAGAAAATGCTATTCTCTGAGGTACAGACAAACTGACATAGAGCAAAATGAGGAATGATAGCATTTGTACAATGTGACCACACAACTGAATGTACAGTGAGTGCTTAATGGATTAGATGAAGGTAGAAAAAATTTTAAGCAACACGAAGTGGAAATGGGGAAAAATAACCTGAAGTGGTTTGTGACTAATGACAGTTGTGCAACTTGTAGGTTTCACTGCTCAAAACACCTCTAAGAACTACAGTCTGAAAAATTTTCTGAATCTAAAGGCGAGGAATTATTTCGTGAAAAAATAAATACCAAGGCAGAGGAATTTTCTAGTTCTCTCAGACTGGAACTGGATGTGTTATTTTATGGATTTGATTATGAAAACAACATAGAGACGTGCCTATCTGCAGGCCATAAACCCGATAAAATTATCTCCATCTGCCACTTCCCTTCAGTGTTCCAAATAACCTTGCAAAAATTGATACCAGTGAAGTAGGAAAGGGAATGGAAAGGTAGAAATGTCTCCACAGGCAGAGGGAGAGGAGAGTTGATGGGCTGCTCTTAACTTCCCTTGTAGGCAATGTTAGAATGCGGAACATTATATGGATTTCTGTGCCCAGCTTTAGGCCCTTTTTCTGTCTTAACCTGTGCTAGTTTGACTGCAAGGTCTTTGAGGACATCCAGTTGATGCTGTTTGAAGAATTTGTACAATACCTAGAACTATGGGGCTTCCTGATTTTCTATAATAAAAAATAGTATAGAGTTGTGGTGAAAGTAGTCTATGGCAGGTGGGCTAGTTGCTCTAAACCTTCTATCTGTGAACATTTTTTTTTCTCCTCTTTTATGCTGAATGCTGGTTTGTTCATGAGGCAAGTATGGCTATGCAATCCTGCTGTGTGTCTGGCATCTTGCATGTCCCGATGCAAGAAAATGTCTGACTTCTTGCCTAGATGAGGTTGTTGGGGACTGACCTGATGTAAAACTGCTTTAAAATAATTCTGCACTTCATAGGCATGAATTCCAAAGGGTTTCACTGAAAATATTTCCCACAGTCGCTTTCCCCAATTAGAATATAGGGGAATTTGACAGGGACACAAGTAATTAAATCATATCTTCAGCCCAGGTGAGTGCTCCACCTCAGACTGTGGTGGATGGCTGAACACCTGCACCAACACTTCCAGGTGTCCTCCAAGGCACATTGAAGACAATGGTTACATTCTCAGTAATGCAATGAGCATTGAACTAATCTCTGAATTTCCTTTGCTTGGTTCACACTTTGAAAGCTGAATGGAAAGGAAAGACCTGGACTTTTAACTCACTAGTACAGCTATACAAAAGAGAGCTTTATTCTGAGAAAGGTTAAAGTGTCATTGGGTCCTCCTCTCCCTCACTAGCATGGCATCTTTGACTCACGCCATTTTTTCACAAATCACACATAAAAAAGGAGGTCATGTGAAGTGAAGACACAACCTTAGAAAGCAGAACAAAAGATCATTGTTGATAGTGTGCAAATTATTTTAAATCCGAAGACTAACAAGGAGAGTTTAAAAATAATGGGCTTCGGACTAGCTTGATAGAGCTTTAAACTCAAGGCTGGTTTCCTAAATTTCTTCTCTAGCACAGAAAGCAAAGATGTGAGGAATGGTTAGACATGAATGCAGATTTATTGGATCTGGCAAGCTTTTTGACTGTGAAACAGTAAGCTCAAAAGCAAATCCTTTCTTCAGCATTATTGTCAATCAGTCCAGAGGGGAAGCTATCCAAGCTGTTCACCTTGAATGAACATCTTTTAGCAGTGCATTGAAAAACAATTCTGCTTCAAGAGTTTCTGTCAGTAAAACAACAGTCCTGAAATAACATTTAAAAGCTGTTAAGAAAAACAATGAGAAAATAATGAATATATAGAAGATGTCGACACAGTACTTGATGAACAGGACAAATCTTTAAGAAAAAAACTTTAACAAAGCATTTTTAACTCTCATTTTATCTTTCCCAAGATGTAAAGAAATAGTGATTTCCCTAAATAATACTGCATTAGGTCAAGTGCTGCATTTTTAGAAATGTTTGGTGTGCAGATTTCACTTAACAAATTACTTTGTCTGCCATGGCTAAAACAAATATTATATTAATATTTTTCATTAAACTGCAAGTTTATTCCAAAATTGCAAAGCACGTTTTCTTACTGAACCCTTCTCTGCTAATCCGGGCATTTGAGTGCAAGCTGGTGGAGACAAGCAACTTCAAATACTTCAGTGAACACAATTTTTTTTTTTAATGCAGCGTTCTTCG
The DNA here is from genome assembly GCA_013401095.1 of Passerina amoena. Taxonomy (NCBI): domain Eukaryota; kingdom Metazoa; phylum Chordata; class Aves; order Passeriformes; family Cardinalidae; genus Passerina; species Passerina amoena. The sequence goes on from WBNP01000479.1 coordinate 1,736,549, forward strand.
GTGATGTTTACTAAGAGTTCTGAAGAAAACCAGAATAATTAGTAAGTAGTGTCACAGGGCAGGGTACTGCTCCTATATCCTGATATTTAAAAGACTCGTCTGAACTGTAGCAGTAGCTAGTGTAGCGTATGTCATGTGCTCTTATTCTGAATCCATGTTATGGTGCTGCAAACCATGTTCTTCATATCATAAGCCTGTTAACCCCCAACAGCTCCTTGCCTCCCACCTGCCACTCAGCTCACCATCTCGACCTAAGGAATGTGCACATCCCATGCAGGAAGACTTTTACATCAGCCAGAATTAGTTCCTGAAGACTGCATTTGGAATACTCTGAAAGGAGCCCAGAGTATAAAATGTAAAATATGATCAGGCTTCTCAAAAATGGCTATAACAGCTCTGTGTGTGGGGATTGGCTAGGCTCTTCAAAAGAACTTTGAATGAAGGATGAAGATTTTGGATGCTACAGTCTGGCAGGTTTTCTTTGAAAAAGTCACTTTTTTTCCTCATTATCTACAGCTAAGACATTCCAGAAAGGGATTGCATGTCAGTATAAATTAAGAATATATTTTCATAATACAAGATTTTGTCAGCAATGGTGCAGACTGCTTTTCTTGTAAAAACCCTGTTATTAGCTGTTGAGAGGGAATAATATTAGGTCCTTACTGTTATGCCTTTGCTATTCTTCCTGAATGAATGGCAACACAATAGGAATATTTCTATATGTTCTGATGTTCAGTAGTTTGCAATCTGTGATTTAGAGGAAAAAAACCAACCAAACAAAAACCAAGTATATTTTATAACCATAAAAATTCTCTGTGGATTTTTTGCACCTGCTGAAAATTTCCTATATTTCCCTTGTCAGATGTTTTAGTATATCCTGTCCTCAGAAGATACAGAGATTTAAAATCAGCAGCCTGAATAACTGAATGTTTTGTGAAAGAAGAGTTAAGAAATTTGAAACTTTGAAAGGTCTTTTGTAAATAGAGTAGTTGACTCTGAAATATTAATTACAATAGAAAGATTACTTTCAAAAGGACCTGGATAACTAAATTCCAAACTACTTTGGTAATCCTACTAAGGACATTAATATCTGTTATTTAGCCAGCTATAACCTGAACACAAATGCTAATCATAAATGGTTCAATGATGCATAGGAACAGATGTAAGACACCAATTGTATCTGCTAATACTGATTCATCACATGTGTAAGCAACTATTAATCAGTACATTACAAGTTTGAAATGTCAGTGAAAGTTCAAGCTCATATCGTCTTCTTCAAACACCAGAGCCATGCATTGATTTATGCTCTTCTGAATTATTCTGGCTACATTTGATCATTTACTGTGACCTAATACTGTTTTACAAGTCTGGGAAAAGATATGTAAGAAGAAATTTTCTGAAGCAAATTCTAGTCATTTGAGAATTATTTGTTTTACTCCAAGGCTAAAGATTAACATATTTCCAGTAATATAAAAGTATTTATTGAAATTTTCTCTTTTCTGGGTAGACGTATCTATAAGGACCTTGTTGCCAAATTTTATTGTAATTATTAATTTTCCACTTCTTATGAATTCTTGCTTTTTTTCTGTCTCCTCACCCTTCCCTTTTTCCCATTGTGCTCCTTTCAGACCAGTTGTCTCTTTACACTTCTGTACCGAGTGAAAGTCAGTCAGGAAGAGAGAAAAGAAATAAAAAGGTTAAAGAAAAGAAACAAACTATTCTTAAAACTGTTCACTAGGTGAAACTATTCACCTGAAGCCATTCAAGAGCAACCTCTTTGAATCCCTTTGAAATGCCATTCAAACTTTTAGTTGAACTCACCTCAGTAAATAATGCTCTTTGAAAGCCAGGCTCAGTGCACAGATGAACAATGAAAGGAGATGATACCAGGGAAAAAGAAAAAACTGTCAGAAGCAGAGAAAGGCAGGACAGGAAGGTATGATCCAGGCCACATAATAAAATTTATTTTATATTATTTTTAAATTTATATTTTATATATTTATGTTTATATTATTTTATATTATATTCTATACATAAGAACTGAATGCAAGCAGCTCTTATATAGATCTATATATATTTTTTCAATTTAAAATTTGATATTAAAATCTGCTTATTTTCTTGTCCCCATCATTTACATTAGAAAATTGCTCTAGAGTTTATTTTTTAAAAAAAAAAAAAAAAAAAAAAGGTAACTTTCATTGTAATCTGTATTTATCCCTACAGGAAAAAATGGGCATATATATGATTGTGCCTCATTCAGCCCTCTCCCCTCCACCAAGTCTTCCATATCCTCAAATGTCTACACACAGTGCCCATACTGTGCGCATGAAATGAAACATGAACATCAGACTGCAAGTTCTATTCTGAATAAGTCCTCTTATAATAAAGTCCTCCTATTATTATGGCACTTGGAATTGGACACTCTCCATCCCATGTTATGATTCAGTTTAAGCACTACAGAAGTACCACATAGAATCAGGAGGATACCAGGCAGCATGGACAGGGCCAGCCTACTCCAGTGTCCTTGGTCCCGGAGGTGCTTCTCTCTGAGGTGACAAAGTGGTAACAAATTCCTTGTTATGTATATAAGGAAAATTTTGTCAGAACTAGGCTTATTTTCGTTGATCTTGATATGTTTAGTTTGGGATTGTCACTGTCTTCACTGTTGGTTATTATGGTCTTGGCAATGATACTGATTCCTCAGTGTTAGAATGAATGAACCTGAACAAAGACTTCAGAATTTTTTCTGTGAATTAAGATATCTAATGAATTATTATTGCTGTAATAAAATAATTTGTGAATTAAAATAATTTATTATACCTTAGTGGGTAAAAAAAAAAGAGGGATGAATAGAGAAACTGATTTTTTTATTTGAAAAACTTTATTTTTATTTAAAAATAAGCTTCATAAATTTAATATCGTGTTATTTGTGTCAGTTAAAAAAAAAATTCCTTAGGGGGATGATAGTCCATTTATCTGATTGCCACAAGTTTTGTTGCATCTATCAATTAATTCTTTTGTCAAGCTGTGCTCATCTGTGTTTGAACTGAACACACCATCAATCAGCAGCTCATGCAGTTGAAAGGTTGCTTAGGGGAACTGCCCATCACTGCAGTTGGTAAGCAAGAAAGTTAAAGTGTAGGTAAAGTAGAAAAATTAAGTGTCTTTAAATTATTGTTTATCTCATATTAATGCAATTAGAAGGATGGGATGGACAGGCAGAACATAAGCCTCCCTTTCATAATTTGTATAACTAGTGGAGAGAAAACTGTTCATCCTTTGGGTTTTGCTCTCCTTAATTTCAAAATGACACAGCAGGACCTAAATAAGTTCTTCAAGGCCCTAGAGTAGCCAGCACTGCAGCTCAGCAGAGGCAGATATGTAAAGTGGAATATCAACAGTAGGCACCTCTAGAAGGTGTACTTTGAACTTAGACTGGTCCTGCAGACCAGTGATTTTAGTGGCTGTGGCCCATTAGAGAGAATCTCCAGCTTTAGTTTCACAAATTTATTTTTTGAATTAAATACAGTATGTGTATTGAAATGTCAGCTGAGGTGCGTTGATGGTGACATTTCAGAACTACACACTAGGAGCGTGCTTCTGACCTGAGCTGAAATTTAGCATAAATGCACCCATAGGTAGGCAGCGCGCAGTGAAGTTTTTTGCAAATGCAGTGTTTTCAGAAAGGCAGTCAGAGGATTACAAGAGTCATTAATGAATTCTGCTGTCAAAGACAGAATCTATATGCAGCAAAGCTGGAAAAGCTTAAAGCTTAGGCAGCGTGAACAAACCACCTGAACAAACTAAATAAACAGCCTTCAAATTTGTATATTTGTATTTCCTTTTTTTTTTTTTTTTTTTTTTGTCATCACTACCTATTTTGCTTCTTTTGAATCACAGATTTGCAGCTTAAAGTTTTACTTAGAACAGCTATGTCATTTTCCCTGGTCTACTTTTTAAAAAAAATGGTACTTCAGATACATAATCAGATTTAACTTAAGCTTCTAACATTTCAGTAAAATGTACTGATTAGTTAAAACAACAGTGAATCACCTTTGAGTTAAATAAGAATGAGATTGATACACATAGATAATTTGGAACTGTTATGCAAAGTATTGGTTCTGTTCAGGCTGTTCCCCTAGTACCCAGGTAGTGTAGGTGCAGGAACAAAGGTATTTTGCAACTGTAAATATAACCCATAAATAGATAAAGAAATACATTCATTAGAATATTTAGCATACGAATGACATAATTTACGTCTGGTAAACAGGTTGACTTGCTATTTGAACTTTCCTTGTGTCAGACAGGGTGTGGTTTCACAGGAGGTTGTTGAAGGTCTTTCAAAGAAGTCATATGCCAGAATCTTGTTTGTTGTCACAAAGAAGATTTGTCTTCCAAAAAGCATTCATGTTTTAAATATATATCTAAGGATATTGAAAAGGAGTAACCTCTCTATTCTGGCTTTAAGTCTTATTTATGAATGGGTAATTTTTTTGACTAAATTTCCAGTTTCAGTTTCGACGTGGTTTGACAGGAAGTGGGATTTCTGGGATATGCTGTGATCACCAATGGGTGCTCAGATTTTAACATTGGCATCTGGTTTGGCCATTGGGACATTGGATACGCCTCTGAGAACACAAGGGTTAAAAGCAGAGCTCTCCCCTGGGAAGCCCTCTTTGAGTTTCCGGATGAAGAGGAAACTGAGCAAGTGATGAAGGTCTGACCAAAGGAGAGATGTGAAAAGAATAGAGAAGAACTTTTGAGTGGGAAGAGATGATGGAGTAGCTTTTATGCTGACCTCTTTTTGTGTAGCCATGGACAGAGCCATGTTTCCTTGTGACGCAGAGACTGCATCCCAGGGGGAGGCAATGCCTCAGAACCAGGAGGCTTCAGTGTTGGTGCCCCTCAGCCCCAGGGGGTGAAAATATAGGGGGGACAGGTGTCCTGAAGGAGAGACTGTGCCCTTTTTGGAATGCGACAAGGCATCCTTAAAAGACGACCCTAGAAGCAGCTCTGGTGAGATCACTGCATATGAAAGGAAGAGGTCACCATGGCACAAGAGGGACTCCTCTCTTCTTGATGAACTGAGGATGGATTTTCTAAAGGGACCAAGAGTCAGTGATTTGGGAGATGGATGTATTGGAAATGTTCTGGGGGGAGGAGGAAATGTGTTTGTAAAGTATTCATTTTTCCTGGGTGTGTTCCTTTTTATATATAGTTGTAGTGTAGTTAATAAAGTTTTCTTTTCTTTATTTCTAAGTAGGAGCCTGCTTTGCATATTCCTGGTCACATCTCACAGCAGAAACCAGGGAAAGTGGATTTTCATGGGGGCACTGGCATTGCGCCACTGTCAAACCATGACAAGTTTGCACTCCATTGCTCTTGGTGTAGTCCATGGAAGAATTGTATTTGGAAGCTTTTGTGAAAAGCCAGTATGAGCTACATTGTTGGGTAATGAGAGCACAAGCCTCTGGAAAGATATCATACATGTATTAGCCAGCAGTCAAAAGATTTTGTAGTCTTTTTATATCAGAAAAATTCCAGGTTTTATACCCCAGAACTTTTTTAGCTCAACAGTGTTCTTTGAAATTTGAAATTTCTTTTTTATTCCTTCTAAACTTCTTCAGAAAATACTGAATGATTTTGCAGAATTGCAGAGCAGGACTCACTGTTCATAGTAAACAGTGGTATTGAGAATTACAGAAGATAAAATTCCTGCTGCTTCTGGCGTGTTTCATGTGAGATGATATTTTATTATAAGGATCAATTTACAGTTATGTTTTGGTTTAATTGTTTTTTTTTTTTTTTGTAGGCACAATTCCATATCTATTAACTTTTTCCCTTCAGCCACAGAAGTTAGGTTACTACAGCTAGTAAAATGGTGAGGAAAACCAACAATATTGAGCCTATTCTGCCTTTCAAATTTCAGTCAGATTTTTTATCAAAATTTGAGTTATGCATTTGTATAGTTATGCGGGTGTAAAATGTTCGCTGCTAAGTGTACATAAATATAATAAGACTCATTATTTAACAGAGCAGCTCTCCAGACCAAGTTTTATTACAGTTATTTCTTTGAAGCTTAATAGGGATCTTACTTGATACAGCAAAATGTCAGTGTGGGAAAAAATGAGCATTCACATATTCTGCAAAGTACAATGCATATAGATGGATTTTATGTTATATCCTAGTCTGTTTCAAATACATTAAATCAATCAAACAAAAAATCATAAGCACAAACATTGTCATTAAAAATTCACTAAAAATAACTAAAAATCCTCTTATCCAATCTAATAACACAGGGGTTAATGATTATATTAAGAAGGTGTATGATACACAGATAGAGGAGTTCTATCTACCTTTGTTATTTGTGGGAAAAATAAAATGTTCCTCATGAAGAAGACTTGCATTAGATTCTTCCCTTGAAAACTACTGATGCGTGACACTAGAAGGATAATGATTTTTTCTTCAGATTCTCATACAGCTAAATCCCAGTTCTTCTGAAATGTTAATACTGATGTGATGGGATTGAAATAATAAGCATCTGTCAGTTTGGGGAAGATACCACAAGGAATCCCCATCATACAGATGCTGCTACTGCAATATTCACAGGCAGTATCAGCCTACTACATGAAATGCATGGAATGTATTGAAAACTTGCCTCCTTCTAGTTTAGTAGAAAAATGATTAAATTAAGTGCTCAGAAAATTAACTTTTTTTTTTTTTTCCTGCACAAACATATTAATGGAGGAAAGGAGTGCATTGTAATTTGAGAAAATTGTTGTAGCATCCATAAGTTACATCTGTTTAGTGGAAGTAAGTTTTTTCCTTCCTCAAGGATCTGTTCTTAAGTTTATAAACTAGCAGGTCCTTGCAATAGATGTTTCATGTGTTCTGTACTACAGCTAATAAGATGAGTCTAATCAAGGACTGAAGTGGTGTGCTGTTGCTACCGTCAAAGAAATAAATATTTTTGATGTTATATCTGTAATTGAATCTGAATTACTCTGTACCAAATTTCCCATTCTAATGAACAAAACTTAGAATAATTTGCATATTTAGTATTTATGCATATATTGCAATCCTCCCTTAATTAGTGGTTAAGAGAACTGAGTAGGAAGAGTTAAAGATTTGCATGTCTTTAACAACTATCCTTGAAAAAGGGGCTACATGGATGAGACCATCAGTAAAATATCGCATTTGTTTATGATACCAGATGTATTTGAATAAAGGAAATGTGATGTAGGATTTTTTGTGTCCTATGCCACCATCAAGCCTTGAGCACTTGTATTCTAGTGCATGTGGCCATTAGTCAATGGCTAAATAAACCATAGATTTTTTTTAATGACTTTTTGTTCATTCCATATTTTATATACAATGTGTTTGCAAATAAAAAAGTGGATTCTAAATTTCAAGTTCAGGCAATTATATTGGTGTCAGTATGAAATGCTGTGCTGGTTGATTTCACCTGGATAAATAGCTTGACAAATTGTTTAAGGTGTTCCACAGGCAAGGCTCTGTATGACTAATATATCTCATGAGATATGTACTTTTGCTTGCTGAAAGTTGTTCCAAACTTATAAAAAAATACCTTGCAAACTGTGTAGAAGAGTCAAGCTGCAGGCCATATTTTGCTGAAATCAATGATTAGGATATGGAAACAAACAGGAACCTGCAGTCTTTTGCAGATATTTTCTGAAAGTAGATGGAAAGGAGTATATAAAATAATATCTTCCGGAATAAAAGTGAGAAACTGTGGAAATACGGTGGAGAGGGAGAGAGAAAAGAATTTAGAAGGAGAATGAAAAACATAAAGGAATATAAAAAGATTTATCCTTATTTTGCTCTAAGGGGAAGGGCAAACAACTTTAAAATGTTTTGACATGCACTCTTTTTTTTTTTTTCAAAGATACCCTAAAGGCTTTCAAGTTCTCACAGAAGACAATTGGAGAAGAAAGTCTCTAGAACAATGTCCAATTTTTTCAGAAAATTCAAAATAAAAATGAACAAAATTATCTTTCCTTTTGCAAAGTGCTGTAAAACATACCAGAGCAAGTGTCTTAGGCTTTCTGATATATACACAGTTCCTGTAAATAAATCAGTTTCTTAATTCTCTGGATATACATCAAGATCTCTGTTAAAATAAAGCACAGTCAGCTAGGCCAAACTGGTAGAAGTAATGCATTGGTAGAAGTAATGCATTTGTGATACTGAACTTGAGTTTGTGTAATTAAGCAGAAAAAGTACTTTCTTTTTTGTCATCAAGTCAGAAAAAGAAAACTAAATAAACTAAATAAATAAACTAAATAAGAGGGTCTCACTATATTTGCTGCTGTTCACATGACTGGGTCTACCCCTGCTTACCTGATAGTGACTGTCTTATAAAAATATAAAGAGATGACCAAACTGGTTACTTCAGTGATCTACAACACTTTTTCAAGATTCTGTTCATAAAAGAAGAAATATAAGGACAAATAATCCTTCCTTTAAAAAGAAGCCTGAAACTCAGAGACTGTTAGAAGTGAAGCCTTTATCAGGTATCTATTATATCTTCAAATATACGGTCAATTTTTTAAATTCTTCTGCATCTCAATTGCAGATACCCCTATTCATTTTTTGCTGAGCCTGAATGCAGGGAAGAAGAGGTTTCTAGGGATCCAGCTCAATTTGTATTGATGCCAATGGGAGTCTCTTCACTGCTTCAGTGGAAATATGATAGCACTTTATTAGAATATCATTTTTTCCTTGTTGGAATCATATCCATGGCTTGTTTGTCATGTTTTGAATGTAAATAGATCAGGTGTGTGTGAAACAGAGATATGGGGAGAGTGACAGAGGCAGGGTGCAGTTTGTTTCCCAACTGTGAAATAAACCTTGAAGTATCTTTGCTTCCAGTGAATCTTTTTCCTCCAAAAAAGACAATAAGCCATCACAACTTTAAAAAGAATTTCCTAAAAATGGCATAATTCATCAAAGAACAGAGGTGCACTGTGTGTGAAGGCCTGTAGTCCAAACATTCCATGATAATATAAGAATAAAATGCACAACAAACACTGTAGCAAATTTAACTAGAAGCATCATCTGTTAATTACTGATAAATGTTTATTGGTATTCAACAGTTAGTTTGGCAACCAAAGAAAAAAAAAATCAGAGTATGCTGTATCAAGTTCCACTGGGCTATTTTCAATGACAAGATTTTGGCCATAAGTCAAGAGTCATTACTGCAGAGTGTCTCAGTGCAATGTGCAACATGTTTGGTGTTGTTTGGTTTTGGTTTGGTAGGGGTTTTTTCCCAGATTTTTATTTGTCTTGATGTCAGACATTTCTGCTGTTAATTTAGATAGGCACTACCCCACATTTTTTGGATTAAAAAGAAAACAAAACCAAAAAGATAGTATTAAAGGAAGAATTTAAGCAACAACAACAACAAACCAAAAAGCCAAAAAAACCCAAAACCCCAATCAGGAACAACAAAAGGAACCAAAACTATTTTCTGAAATTTACAGGGAACGGAATGTTTCAAGATTGCTTTCCCTGTAATTTTGCCTTTACTGTTCTTTTGTAACAAATAAATGTGTATCATCTTCTAGCTGTTCCCTGGATACTCTGGTGTTCCTTGAAGATGTGTCTGCAATTGTGCCTTCAACTTCATTACCAGAAAAAATAGTAAAGAAGTAACCCTCAAAAAAATGAATGCACATTCCGTATAGCCTCACTGCTTTACAGGGTAATTTGAGAGAAGTGTTATAAACAGTTAATCTTGAGGCTAAAAGGCAACAGTTTAAAACTCTTTATTTTCTTTTTCTTTTGCTATGCAAAACATCAATCATGACAGACTTGAATTCAGACATATTTGAATTCTGAACACCTATTTCTTTCAGCAATATTAATACGAGACCAGCAGATCTGAGCTGCTTAGAAAAATGACTTGTTTAATCCATTACAGCAGTTCCTAAGTTTTAGGCAATAATTCTAAGACACTGAGGCAGCTATTTGCCAGAAACAGTCATATGCAGAGGACATAAGGCCCTTGAACCAAAAGCCAAACAATAATGTAGGAATGAAATATAGACAGATATCAAAAAGCCAAAATAAGCTGCTCTCAAATCAGGTCATAAAAATTGAGAGAAAAATTGCACAGGAAAGCTCCCACCAAGACCCCTTTGTTGAAGGACAACAGTTTAATGGCTCCCACTCTTGGCATCAGGGAATGATTCTTCAGTAAATAATTTTTCAAAGGGAGTGTCAAAAATAGCAACTTGAACTGGATGAATAATGGAAAATATTATCTTTAAATAATAACTTGAATTTTTAAATATTTTTCTTCACACAACATTTATTTCCCTATGATATTTGCCTTCAAGAATTATTCCATGGATATATTTTAACTGTACAGGTGTGTCTGTGCCAGGTAAAAAAGGATTTTGAGGGGAAGTTTTTGATTATATTCATCAGAAAGCTAAAGCAGTATCATGGGACTTATCTCAAATGCAGTAATCTACCTTTAATTTTCCTGTAATAAACCCATTCTGAAAGTTACTTCTGGAATGGGTTCACTGAATCAATACAGTACTGGAATTCTAGTAATACCCATGACCCTTTTGTTGGCTTGAGAAGGGTCTGACAAAGCTGTTGTGCACTGTACTTAGAAAACCAGAAAGGTTGCAGCTGAAGTCGCTTTCCTACAGAAACTAATCCCATCATGCCAGTTTTCCATATTAAAGGCTTTCCCATGTGAACAAAACTGCATTTGTATCCACATTTTAGTTCAGATCTGCAGGTAATGTAAAGGGTTCTAAATGTTTTTAATTTTTTTTTTGAAAAGTGGAAATAGAAGGGCAATCAACTTGTTATAGAAAGCATATCAATAATATTTATGCAAAATAAAATAATCTTTCCTTTTCCCAGGAAAATATCATGGAAAGCTGCATACTCTAAAGGACTTGACTTCTTGTTGTGTGGACGTAGAATGTTCAATTTGCAAGCAGATGAGTGAATGCTGCAGTAAAGCAGTGATAAGTCATACAAGGTTATGTGGAAGTTAGAAAGTGTCTTGGGTATCAGTATATCTGCAATTATTGCATGATATGCAGAAAAAAATTAAGTGATGCCACTTTGACGTGTTTATGTTTTTCTTTTTTTTACATAATTTGTAACCTTATTTTCCACAAGGACAGTGCTTAATCTCTAGAGAGGGGCCCCTGATTCTTGATGAGAAATCTTTCTACTGAGATTTAAGTGTGCTATTTTGTATCAAGTAATATCAGTGTTGTTATTTCTGCGTTTCACACAGTCACGGATTGGTAGGGTTTGGAGGGTGGGAATACTCTGGAGCTCACTCAGTTCAACCCCCCTGCCAAGGCAGGTTCTGGAACAGTTTGCACAGGATTGTGCCCAGGCAGGTTTTGAATACCTCCAGATAAAAAGACTATCCAACCTCCCTGGGCAGCCTATTCCTGCTCTTAGGCGCTCAATATAAAGAAGATTTTCCTCATACTGAGATTCAGTGTTTCAGTTTGTACCCAATGCCCCTGTTGCTGGGCACCACTGAGGAGAGCCAGGCTCCATTCTCTTGGCACCCTCCCTTCAGACATTTAGAGACATTGGTGAAGTTCCCTCTCAGGTGTATTTTCTCAAGGCTCAACAGGCCCAACTCTCTCAGCCTTTCCTCATAAAAGAGATGTTCCCATCCCTTAAACATCTTTGTAAAACTTTGCTGGACACTCTTCATTAGTTCATTTTTTTCATTTTCTCTTGGAAAAAAATGAACTCTGGGAACTGGGGATCCCAAAACTGGATACTGCACTGCAGATACAGACTCACCTGGGCTGAGTGGAGGGAGAAGATTGATAACCTTGCTTAAGCTGCTGGCTACATTCTTCCTAATGAAACCCAGGATGCCATTTACCTTGATGGCATAAGGGCATATTGGTGGCTCATGGACACCTTGTTGTCCACCAGGACCCCCAGATGCTTCTCCACAGAGCTGCTTTCCAGCAGATACTGGTACCTGTGGTTATTCCTCCCTAGTCTCTTCATACTCTCTTTGTATAGTGGAGGCTAATTAATGAGTATATTTCTTAAATTTCTGAGAAATTTACATGAATGGTGTTGAAAGACATTAAAATAGGCTTATAAAATTATTTTTTCTGATATCACTCTCTCTAAAACCTAGTATTGAAGCATAATATTAGGGTTTTTTTTCTGGGAAGAGGCTCTCATTCTCCAGCAAAAGAAAAAGGTAAAATAATTATAATGTATTTAATTTTTACAAGAAAAACCTCTGAAAAGACCAAGCAAAGATTTAAACAGTGAGCTTAGCTATCCAAAAAATATTGAGAGAGAAGTCTGTCCAACTTCAGTAATATTGTCAACTTATTTATTGATAAATTCTGATTCCCTGCAATTATATTACATACCATTTCAGAATATGTAATAAGACACTAGAAATTTTTACTTGGTATGAAAGTCACATAAGTCTTTAATGCCAATGAGAAAAATTCTAGCACAGTTTTCTGTAGGAACTCATTCACTAGAGTATTTTGTTTTATAATGTGTTATTGTTTCCTGTATGAGGTTTAGGCTCAAGTTCTACCAGGTGCTTTCCTTTCACCTTTCAGCAAAGTACCCAAGTACTTCCATTGTTAACTATATCAGATATCTGATAAAAAACACCTGGCCAAGCAGTTTTCCATATAAAGGTTAAATACCAGGTCATATTATATCTAGAATGCCAGAGGAATAGCACTGTAACAGTAATAATTAACACAAAAGCCACCTGTGCTCATAGGGTTGGGTTGTCACAGTGATTTCTACTCCTGCACATTATAGTGCTGGAAAAAAAATGATAATAAGTGTCTCTCAGTAGATAAAATCTAAAAGGAAATAGAAGTGCTTGACAAGAATGATATTTCCCCAAGTTTTCTGTATTTATTGGAATAGGGCTACACATACTAGTGAATGTTTAAGAAATATATGGTCCAGAATACTTCCTAGAATAGACTGGTTTAATACTTTACCACAAATCGGCCATGGGTTATTCTCTTTGCTCTTTGAAACTGATACAACTGGAAGTTTTCATTTCCATCAATAATCTTAGCATTTTAATCCATAAAATGCTAATATCCTATCGTCAGCAGCCGGTCGCATAAAGTGGATCATTATAAACAGGCAGGAGAGCAAGTATTTATCAGCCAAGAAGGGTATGATGGAACATTACCTAATAAACAATAATAGGCAGTTAATAACAAATAAAAATCAATATGCTGTCAAATGGGAAGCCAGTGCAATGGCAGCTAGGTTCAAAAGATATGAGTCCTTTTAATCTGGGTGAATACCTAAGCAGTTACATTCCAAATGATCTAGAATTTATTGACAGCATTCTGAGAGAGACCTATAAATAGCGAATTGTAAAAATCCTATCTGGACAGTAAACTCCAGGGGTCATGAGTGTGCTGTTTTTGTGAGCATTTAAAAGAAAACTATTGGAGAGATTAATTTTGAGGAAAAAAAGGTTTTTTTCAGCAACTAGAATAATGCTGGTAGGACAGCGTTCACAATTCCTAGCCTCCTACACTCATATGGCCATCATTCTAAATAGAAAGTTTAGTCAGAGAGTCATATAACAGCACTAGGTAAGGAAAACACAGATTACTGTCATCCTCCTGTAACCTACAAGAATTTAAAGTCACCTGGTAAAATCTAGATGTACTCTGTTATGTGATTTCATCCCTATGGAAAATAGTTTCACAGTCTCAGTATGCAAAGTACATCATTTTATCTAGATTTCAAGATTTTTTTAAGGAAACATTAAATGGACAGAGACTGTCATTAAAGCATGGTTTTTTTTTTCCTTAAAATGTTTTTTCATTTGCAGAAATTTAATGAAATTTACTCCTGTGGAATAAAGAATAGGTCCTATGGAAATCGTATATTTTCTGGTTTTCATTTTTTTGCCCCCTGAGGTAGAAAATCACAAATAACTGTTTTGGTTGTAGATGAGAACTTCTCATAAAATACAGAAAACTTTTTTTAATAAGTTTGCAGTTGGACTGGTGGAAAAACTGTGTATGAGAAATGGCTAAGGACACAAAAATTTTTCTCTTTTACCCTGTCATTCCTCGTATTTCACACTTTCTTACCTGAAAAGATTCCAACTTACTGCAACCAAAATTTTCCAGAGGGAGTATACCACATGAACTTTTTTCTTCTACATATTCCCATGGGAGAAATTTTTGACTGGTCCCCCTAGATCTGTGAATCCATAATTCATCAGCTAGTTTTCTTTCAGGAAGTATTGCAAGGACAATATATATATATATGCTTTATACACACACACACACATGCATATATATATATATATAATGTATTTTTTATTAAAATTTAAACTTTTCTTCAGTGTCAATATCAAGACTGAAAGAATCCTAATCTGGTATTATTATATTTTAAAAACCTGAGATTTCTCTGTGCTGTTTACTGGAGTGTATACAACTCCAGACTCTACAGAATATTGTTGGGTTTTTTCCCTGACATTACAGTGCTTCTTCCCAAAAAAGACAGCAAGGATATAGAGCATGAATTCTTTTCCCAGTTCCATAAACTTGGAATTAATTTAATGCTTTTCATCCCTGTTATGATGCTGAGGTGATTTGTTGGAGGGAATATACCTTTTAGCCCTCATAATACTTATAGAAAAGAAAAAATCTGAATGTAATGTGAGTAACTATTTCTGATGAATTAAACAGGAAGAATAACCTTACTTACAGAGAAATATTGTGCAATTTGCAAATGCCAAATGGCATTTTTTACAAGCAAATACACAAAATTCAGAATAGGCACTCAGTTGGAATATGAATTTGTGTATCTATGTCTGTTCAATTGTCTGGTTTGTAAATCTTTGTGTAAAAATGTGATATCAGGTCAACTGGCAAAGAAAGTTATCCACTAAGGTTGTTAAATATGATGATGCTGGAAACAGTCTGACTGGAAGTGCTTGTACTGAATGTATTACAAATATGTTTCTCTGGTCATTTACTCTGTGTACCTCTCAGTGATGTAACATGATTAGGATAAGTTAAGTACCGAATAAATTATACATATATATATATATATATTTGTGCTAGTGACATGCCACTGTGTTAATAACTTAGATACCACTGTCTCTCTGATCTTAAATCAAATGAGAAAAGTGTAAACAATAAACAGAAAAAAAAAGATAAATTCAATGTGTGGTGCTTTAAAAGTCCATTTCCTTAAAAGATTTTCAATTTATTTTCTCAAGGACTGAGGCATTTAGAGTCTCTAAATAGGTACAATATGTAATGATTTCATTAAATATATCCTGTAGAGATAAACAGGAACATCGGGTTATATTTAACTAGAGGTTGGTTTAAGGTGTTGAAATGAGAAAAAGAAGAAAACTTCAACAAAATCAGAATATTTGGACTTCTTTTTTTTTGGTTAATTTATTTCTTTCTCTGTCACCCTGCAGCTCTTCCTCTTTCTCTCTTCCTTGCTTCTTCTCTTTTCAGGTGCTGTGACTTTCAGTTAGGTTCTAAAAGAACCTCTTGGAGGTCTCAAGCTGCTCTGGTGATTTATCCTGTAAGCTACACTAATAAAGTTAGGGAAGACAAGCAGGGGCAAAGGGGGAACACAGTCTAAGGTTTATGTGCATGCTTTATGCATATGTTTGTTACCAAGAAGGCAATATAAATCAAGGAAAGAGGTAGACATTAGTTCATTGTATAGGGATTTGAGATTACATTTGCAGCATCATTTACATCTTTTTCTTGTAAGCTGTCACCTTATGTCTGTATACCTCAATTTCTGCACTCTGTATGAGTAATGACACTTGAGACTTCCCTTTCCTATGAAGCACTTTGAATTTTGTTTTGACGAATAACAGCCAAGTGTTATTTTCTGTATATTATGACTAGTACACTTTTTGAGTTGCATTTGCCAGAATACTGATGCTTTCTTACAAAAAGAAATCTATTAATAGGTCTGGTATTGTTTATCTAATTGGTATTTTTTATCTTTTCTTTCGGAAGTAAGCCTTAATATCCTTAAAATACCTCATACAGGAAGGCAGCATACTGAAAGAGCATTGTACTATTCATTACTTAATCTCCTATTTCTAAAATCTGACTTTATATGCTCAGTTCCAAAGTTCATATTGAAGGATGATCAATTGAGTACTCAAGCCAGCTAGAATATGACAGTACAGTTTATTTTCAAAAACAAAATAGCTTTTCTAAAATAAGTATGTTTCCAGTACAAATGGATAGTATGCCAATGTTGTGATGCATAGGTGGAATATGTCTAGGTTCAGGCTGCTGAGAAAAAAAAAAAACAAAACCAAACAAATCTTAACTAAAATTAACTAATTGAAAATTACCTAAGAAGTTAACAAAATGAGGAAAGATTATTCTTCTGCAGAAGCTTATGCCTCATTCAAAGTATGTCATTCTTCATAACATGCCAGAGAGAGATTGCAAGCAGCAACTTAATGTGGGGCTGCTCCATGTACCCTGTCCATTGTGCTCGCTCCTTTTGAATTACTTCAGACAGAGTCTAAGCAATGAGCTGGCTTATATAGATAGCTGGTTTGAATGCAATGAACACATTCTTGATTTTGTTCTCCAAATGATGCCTGAAGGACTTATCTGTCTGCACTGTCTACACTGGGATGGAGACTAGCCTCCTAAATTAGGCGTGGATGTGCAGGGGCTGTTAATGCCTTTCACAGTCTCAAGGCAAATTTACTTCTGAGTATATAGCAGGGGATAACATATGTATGTTCAAAATGACAACTTACTAGAAGTTGGGAGACTCTGAACCTTCAGTTTTTTTCAAGATATTTGCTTTTACCTAAGTAAAAAAAAACAAAACCCTAGTGGCACTTTACAAGTTCACTTGGAGAACAGACAGTCAACCTAAAGAGATTTGACAATGAAAATGTATTTTGTGGCTTTTACATTTGCATAGATAAAATGTTTTCATTAGAGAGGGAAAAGTGCTATAAGTTCAAAATAGATGTAAAGCATCATTCTGTTGATCACGGTTAAAAAAGTTCCTTTTTGAACTTTATTGAAAGAACTGTCATGACATAAGAATCAACATCATTGCTCAGAGTTGTTTTCTTCTGTAAACCAGAAAGGGTGTATAGATAATGTAGAATTTCAGTATGACATGTATAGTACCTGGGCTATTTAATAAAAGCACATGTGGATTTTAAAACTTAAAAAAAAAAAGCATTTCACCATGATCTTGCTCTACCAGCCTTTTTTCTGAAGGTTTATTTTCTGGGACTGATTATTGTGAGATTACACCCTCAATTTCTGATTAATTTGGGTGATATCAATCAACAAATCTCTCTGCAGAGTATAATATGAATCACAAGAAGTGAAGGTGGAAGTCAAATCACACATTATAGCTTAATTGTGTGAGATACTCAACATCTTCAAATGTACTGACTCCATTTTCAATGATACTGTTTACGGTGAATGTAAGAGACAAGATGGAATCAAATTCGGAATACTAGAACCAATCTGGATCTAGAATGGAAGCTAAAGTGACAGGGTTTTCTCTCTTTCTTTCTCTTTCCCTCTTTCTTTTCTTTTCTTTTCTTTTCTTTTCTTTTCTTTTCTTTTCTTTTCTTTT
>WBNP01000479.1:1754216-1933668 GCA_013401095.1 Passerina amoena
CTCTTTTCCCCCCATTTTGTTTTATCTACATCATCTACCTCTACATCTCTCTATATCTCTATGTAGCTATATATATTTATGGTACTAGGGTCACAAAATGTTGTAAATCAGACTTCAGGGTATAAATAAATACAATAATAAAGTTTTAATTTTATGTGGAATGAGAGAAGAAACACTAAAAGTAGACCTTATGTGGGAATGTAAAGCATCTTGTACCTGAAAAGAAGGGTTCCTTCCTCACTAGAAACTCTTAAAATTTTTTAACACAAGTCAATTCCATTATTCTTTTCATAACTACCTTTATCTATGTATGAGATGCAAAATATGATAATAAATCTTAGAACAGGCTATTACAGCTAAGTTGGTATTGATCGCAAGGAATGAAATTGCTATATTACATGTTGTAAAACTTATTCATATCCCACAAAAATATTACATTAAAAGTATAATAAATTGCAACACTTTAATCACTTGGCAAATGATTTGACTCTTTCTTTTCAATTTATAGTATCATTTCAGTAGCACCTGCTTCATAAAATGTGCATATTACTGATACTAGTCTGATGGCTTTTATAGGAACAGTATCGGAATAATTTATGCAATTGCTCTTTTTAACTAATAATTCTTTTCTTCCACTTTCCCAGATAGCTTCACTTTTACTTTTTCAAAATAATTTCTATTATCTTATATTATTTCTGCTTGTGCTCACCATTGTCCCTTTTTGAGCTAATGAAGTAATTTTTCTCCGAGTAACTTAATATTTCATTAGCAAAAAATAAGCTTTAATATTTCTACTATTTGCCTTAATTATAAATCACAAAAATAAAAGTTTATAAAATATTATTTTCTCTAAAATTACACTTTTGTTTCAGCTTTGTGATATTTCATCTATTCCATTTAATTAGGTCCTTATTGAATTTTCCACTGAAGAGTAACAAACAAACCATAAGATGTGAATTACACATAAGCTGAAGCATTCTGCAAATGTCAGAGGGAGAAAGAGTTCATACTTATTCAATGTGAATTTTTCTCATAAAGATTATAGATAGAATCCTATCTTAAAAAAGATATATGATCTATTCCACAATGTGCATTTAAAATCTTGATATCTCATCCATATTCTGTGGCACAGAAGTGTGTGATGTACAGAGAGCTGCATTCAGATTTGATAATGGCCTTCTGGAATAACTTCAGCGACATGAATATCATAAGCACCCTGGAGAGCAGTTGAAATGAGATTATGCCAAAATCCATAGACCAAATAGCAGACCCCAAAAGAAATCAAATCTTAGTACAAGATACTCTCCTGCACATAGATCTCTTAGGAAAGCAATAGAGAGTATATTATTTGGGGTGAATATTCTTTTAATTGTATAAAAAATTAATATTATTTTTACTGAAATAAATATTTTTAAAATTAATAACAGACATAAATTTAAATAATGTGAGCTATTTAGACTATAATTTCTGAATATCCTTTTGTTTTTCCTTTTCAACAGTTTTTTCTTGGCAATGATGTATAGAGAGAAGGGGGAGAATGTGGTCAAGTAACCACATTTTCACTGTAATTCTCCTCATCTCAAAACATCTGGTCCTTATAAATTATTATCTGAAAAGCTGAAGTGCATCGAATGTACAAAAACACAATTATAAGCATGCCATATTCAGATCCCAGGAAGTTTAAAAAGATGGAAATAAGTTCTCTCCTATCAGTGAGGCTTGATTGACTCTGACCCCAGAACAGCCAAGAAACATTCAGTAATGCAAATTTTTTAATAAGCCAATAGTCCTGGTACAGTAATAATTTTTGCAGTAGCCAGAAGGGAGGCATGGCTAGGACATGGATGTTATTCTGTACCACCTCACATCATTGCCAGGGGCAGGGCTAGGTAATCTCTTCTTGAGTGGTCTAGCCATGGCTTGTGTATTGTGGGTTCCTGTGTGGTGATCCTTTTTTTTTTTTGTGTGTGTGAGTCATTCATCTTTCTTGTACACCCTTTTATTGATATTGTTCCTGTTGCTGTTACTCTTTGTTTCTTATCTCGTTGCTGTTTCCTTTAAATTGTTTTTATTTCAACCCATGATCTTTACTTTATGTACCTTCAATTCTCCTCTCCATCCCACCTCACAGAGATGGGTTGAGGAGGGAAGAGATAGCAACCAGAGCATGGTTTGCAGTTTTTCATTGGGAGCGCTGAATTGAGGAGCACCATTCCTAAACCATGACACCAAAGCAGGACCTAAAGAGAGAAACTCTTCCATCTTAGGCTACTAAGAAAGAAGGATTGGTACTGTAAGCATGGATTTCCAAACAAATTGAAACCAAAAATTGTTCTCATTGTATGAAAGATAGCTATTTCTTGAAAATGAGGACACATGATTGCACTCCTTGCCAAGGAATTACCCCTATAATGATCAGTTGCTATTATTTAATGTGAAGAAATTATACAAAGACAAGAGAAAAATATTTTAGCCTACCTGATGCTTTTTACTGATACCATCTAATTATATTTTTCACTGTAACTATATGACTACCTCAGGTATGGTAATGCTGTTTGTCTTGACACACAGTCAGCTCTTTCACTGCATTTAATAACATAAAAGGAAAAAAAGAAAATATACCAAGTAATTAATTCACAAAAATAGGCAGCCAAAACTTGAGTAATTGAATATTTTAATTAATCATGAGAAAATTGCACAATATACCTCTTAAGCTTAGTCTAGTTGTGCAGGAGACATGAAGGAGATCTTGAGGCTTACTAAAGGATGAAGTTTTTACTATTTAGTAATTTAAAATAATAATAGTCCAGGAGATTAATTTAGCATAAGTAAGAGATGCATGTCTAGGAAAAAAACCTCGATAACTATGGTAGTATCTTACACATATAAGTCCATCTTGTACTAAAACCAGGAAAAAGTTCAAATTTTAAACATTGTGCAGTTCCACTGCAGTACTAGCTCTGTTCATGTGTTTGAGAATGTTTGCATGGATAAAGAGACATCAAAAGGAGGCAGATAAGTGTAAACTATACTACACTACTCTGCAGGGCTATGTTGGATGGCAGTGTTAAACATACATTTTACTGAAAGCTCTGTAGTTAAATAATGCAGATGCTTCTCTCAAGATGAACAAATACATATTACAGTGTTATCTATAAATAACCAATAAAATTATATCAAATAATAGGGGAAATATTGTTCTAAAATGTACTGATGACTAATATCTTGGCTTTACACGGGAAAAAATTGTGAAAAAAAATGTCCTAAAGCCTCAGCCATTCTGTTACTCTGAAACAGAGCTGAGACAGAAAAAGATGGCAGGAATAGACCATAAGTAGTCTTTCAAAACAGCAATAGTCAAAATTTAATAAAAATTTCTAAGAACATTTAGTCCCTGAACTGCGATTCTTTAAAAGAGGCTGTCAACAACTAAGCAGCTTCATTGCAGTCTGAAGATTCTGCCTCAAGAAGAAAAGTTCACTAGCAGCTAATGAAAAATATTACTAACAAAAATAATACATGAGGCTGGTGGTAGAAAACCAGCAAGAAATGAATATCAGAAAATCGAGAAAGACTTGTATAGAAACAAGGAACTATTCCAAGCAGGGAGAACCAGTGTGGAAAAAAAACCCCAAAAAACAAAGCAGACAAAGACAAGAATATTCTAAAAGTAGAAAAGATGACAAAGTGAGAGTTCAGAACAAGCAAGAGCTCTGAACAAGCTGTTCCTATCCTGAGTTATGATAGAATGGAAAATGAACCAGATTCTAGTTTTAAAGTGCTTTAAAGTGTTCTGTCACAAGTGAATTTATCTGGATTTATGCTGGATGTAAATAAGCTCAACAACTGATCAATCAAAAAATAAATAGTGGTTTGTTTTTTCTTTTTGTTTTTGTTTTTATTTGAGGCTTGTTTATTTGTTTTTTGTTGTTTTGTTCATTTGTTTTGGGGGTTTAGTTTGTTTGCTTGCTTGTGAGTTTTTGTTTGTTTTGGTTTTGGGGTTGTTTTGTTTTGTTTTTTTTGTTGTTAGAAACATTAGCATCTTGGGCAAGAGAGAAAGTTTGTGCAATAACAAGGCCACAATTTAATACATTTGGGAAGGTATCTAGAAAATATATCCCGATCTTAGTTAAGCTTCTTTCCCTAATATATAGTTATATCAGTCCAAATACTTTTAAATCTGTGTTGAGGGATGACATAACACTGGTTCTTTTGTACTAGACTATCTGTATGTGCTAATAACCAGGTAAAAAAAATAGAGCTTTCCACATGGTCTAGTTCTTCTCTCAGCTTCTTTCACTAACATAGAACTACTAACATTAGCAAATTTAATGTGTTTTTGATTAACTGACACGCAATGAGAACATAATGGAGAATATAATTCCTTAGGATGAATTCTCAAGAAGATAGCCTATATTTCCTCATGTGAGAAATTCATGTGACAAAATTTCGAAACAGAACTCTGAGTCCAAAATGTGAGTCTTCTGAGCATCTTGCCTAGAACAAGATAATCTGGATGGTAACAGACTATAGAAAATGCAGAAATATGCATTTCAGTTCAGATATTTTAAAGAGACAGAATGCAAAGAATGGGTTTCAATAATAACTATTTTTCAGAATTGTTTAGACCCTCTCTGATTCTACAGGAGCTGTCAAGCAAAGCTAGATATTAAGACTATGCCAGTTTTCACATTTTTAGAGGTGAACACGTAGACCTTTACACTACAGATATTTCCAACTCAGATTCCCACCGCTGTTGCTGCAGATTACCGTGTCAGTTCTGACCACAGTTTTGATGATGGGCGGGGGACAACAACTGATGATGAGGGGCTATAGCTGGGATGGAAATTCAGCTGTGTCCTCTAACACCAGCATGTGATGAAGCAACTCAAATTTCTTTGACTTATGTACTACGAATAAGAGGTTTGTGAATTATGTGCTAGGCGGGAGACTGATGTTTTAAATTCCTTTTTCCTGAGACAAGTATCAAACCTATATCCTGCTTCAAATATTAGGAAAACTAACACAGTCAACACAATACTTCTCAAAATTGTGTCCTTTTCTTTATGCTAAATTACATTGTATTTTTTTGCTCCTTTACGTTTTTCTGTCTATTGATTCAGAACAGAGCATGATAGAAGCTTTGGGCCTGACCCTGCCTCAATATTAATCAGCAGAGTCCCATTGTCTTCATTACCACTATGCTGATTTATGGGGCTGATGATTAGACTCTTCCTCCTAGAATAACAGAGAACTAGCAGAATGTTGTAGATCGTTACAGGGAGACTTTGAAGCAGACGGACCCATCACTTTGAATTTACTTTGAGCCCCAGTTTTCTCCTGTCTCTAGTAACACATAATTTTTGAAAGGAGTTTGCTATGTGTGTTTCAGCAACATACTGGAAGTGCTCTACTTGGAAATTATCCTCATAAAGACATGAAGTTTCTGATCAGACAATGCAAAGAAAATGAGGAGAAATACAACAAAAGAGGTAAGAATTTAGCCAGATTTTGTTCTGAAGCATTAACAATTGTCTCTGAAATAGACCTAGAAAGACTTCTTTTTAGTAATTTATTATGACTTGTAATTGGTAAATTAGATTGATAAATAGAAAAAAAATAGGGTGATTGTTTTGGGGATTTATTTTGTGGGGGTTTTTTGTTTGTTTGAGGGAGTTTGTTTGTTTGTTTTTACTATTGTTGTTGTTTATGAGATCTGTTTTTGACATGCTAGTTTACTTTCTATAATTTTTTTTTCCCAGTGTGCTTTTCTGGTGATTTATTATTTCAATTGGAAAGCAACCAAAATACATAGCTTCAGTAGGGTTGTTTTGTGCCTGGCTAATGTAGCTTGCTCTTTCCCACTGGTTGCTGTAATACGCTCAAGATTTAGTCCTTTCATTTACTTTGTTCCTATTGATCAGGACAATTTATAGTTTCATAGTTACTATTTGAATTCTATTTCTAGAATATTCACTTGTACATAAATAAAAATTGCTTAACCAAAGCTTTAAACTGAGCTCAGCTATGGATTCCAACTATATTCATAGCTGAATATGAAATTAACATTATAGTGTTATACTTTCTTCCTCTCTATATACCTACAATTTTAAGTGTTTTATGTAATTGAAGGTCACTGAATTACTTATCAGTCACTATCACATGATCTGGTCTCAAACTTTGGTCTCTAGAAATATCCAGATCCTTTCAGAAAAAGAAAAGCCTTCCATCATAAGAACAGCTTTTTCATACCAGCATGGTTTTTTTCTTAGTTGAGAAGTGAGTGAAAATTAATATTACCCATTTGAGTAGCTAGGAATTGACAGTAACTGATGCAGTATTTCTAGGAATGTGATATGCTTTCAGTCTACTGTTTGGTGCAAAGAACTGAGAGCAAGATACTGTGGCAATGAGAAGGGATGGGGAAAGGGGACAGATAAAACACAAATACAATAAAAAAATTAAACCAAGTATCTTCACTATTGGGAAGACATCATAGACTTGGTGCTTAGAGCTGATATCTTTTCAAATCAAAGTCCAAGTCAAGAGTTTAGACTACATGGAACTGAAATGGTGGGAAGTTCTGCTTAGTGTCTAGGTTGTGGTGCTAAGCTCAAGGCCCATTCTCAGTTCAAATCTCACTGGATAAACTTCCAGATTTTACTTTGGGATTCAGGGATGTTTTATCTCTTTTGCCTACATTTCATATTACCATACATTGACTGTGCAGAGAACAGACTGTTTTCTAAAAATGAAGGAAGGTGGAGCTTCCCTAATGTTTCTGATGTTAGAGTCATACTTGTCTATTATATGCACAATTCTAAATAGCAATAACCCCAAAGAAAAGAAAAAAACCCATTTTTTACAGTGCCTGTTGATTACTCTTACAAATTTCAGCTGAGAAAAACTCATCTAATGGGGAAAAAAAAGATTGATGAGCCTTAAAACTGAATTAAGCAGAAACCATTTGTTCCTTAATCACAGCTGTTTGTTTTGTATAAAATGTCATATCTCCAGCAAGACACTAGGGAATTTTTTTATGAAAGCAAAACAAAATACATTCTTGTTTAATGTTTTCTGGCTATAACCCAGTTTCTGGTGGCATATATTATCTAGATATATCACTCTGCCATTTTGAGAAAGAAAAATCAAGTCAGTTAATCACACTGGATTTGAACTCTAAGATATGAAGTCTAGGCTATTTCCTTACAGCAAAGTACTCAAATGTGCTTAGGTGAGGCATTTGATTCACTGCTGGATAGAAATGGGTTTGCGTGACTTTTAGGTTTCTTTACTGCTCTCCAAAACATACAAGACAATTCTTCTGTACAAGATGATTTACTATGTAATCCAGGTCTACAATTTGCTGAGTACAGCACCTGTGAACACTTCCATCTCCTGTTGATAGCAGAGAGGTTACACTTTGTACTGATGAAAAAGTTGGGGTGCACCACTGGTCTGTTGCTCACCAGGGGTATTCTCAGATCTGCTTATGCTGCAAAACAAAGTCACTGCGTGGAAATAACTCAGCAAGAAACCACGGGAGCTTGCAAGTCCGTGCAGCAGTGCAGAGAGTAGTGTTATGGTTTCTACATCAGTGCCTCTGCCTGGATCTCTGCTCCAATATAGGTTCCCTGCTGAGGTGTAAAGCTGTGCTGAAATAGCTATAGTACTTCTGGTTCTGGAGCAGGCACAGCCTCAGCTTTCTTTAAAACTTCTGCTCTGATCTCTGTTGCTTGATATCAAAGTGTTGAGGAATATATCTCAGTGTGCAGGTGTACTGTGAGCTGCAGACTGAGCTCTGGGTGGTGGGAGCCCCAGGCAAGAGGCCATAAACTGCCAACATTTTGGAAAAAGGGCACAGGGACATATGGCCCAGCTGGGGCACTGGACACTCAGACATATGGTAGGAGCTTGTGGCCCCAGACTTTCCTGCACTTAGACTATGACAGTATAAAAGCCCAGGGTTTCCTTTTTTCATCCTTGGAGGCACCCAGCTCGAGCTGTCATTTTGTTATTCCACAATGATTAAAATATTTTAAGGATTGAGTTGACCAAGACTCGGCTATGGGAAATCTGGGGCTGAGCCAGTGAGGAGCATTAGTCTGGCTGTGAGTGTGGGGTGTGCAGCTGCAAAGGGACCTCGGTCCCAGCTCAGATGCTGTGGATGTGACTACCAAAGTGGCTCCTGGATGGTCAGACAGGGAAGTATTCTTGACAAAAGTTCCCAAAGAAAATTTTGGAAGTGTGATAGTGAGGGAATATGTTTTGTAGAGAGCCTTTTACCTGGTACTGAAGTTATTTATTGTGAGAGCGTGTTTTCATGGTGTTTGCTCTCTCTCAGAACTGATATTTGTAACAACATCCTGTGTGGGGATGGCAATGGCTGGCAGGCAATCGTGAAGCATGGTGGAGAGAATAGGAAAATCAAGAGTGAGAAAACTTGTGAGTTGCAATAAAGACAGGGAAATCACTTGGCAATTATTGCTATGGACAAAAGAGATTCAACCTGGAGAATTTAATTTATTGTCAATCAACATAAATATTTAATTACTATTTAGGGTATCGGAAGGAACAAAAAATCCCTCAAAACTAAAAATATTTAAAACAACTCTGGCTCACTCTGAGAACTTTTCCTTCCCTTTTATTACTGCCACAGCTTGGAAAAGGCTGTGTGTGCCACAGGGCATGTCCTGACTATTTTCCCATGGACGCCACACTGCAGACCTCCCCAGCCTGTCCTCTGCTCCTAAAACCTTGCAGCCTATGTTCAATACACACTCTGAATTCTACCTGATGTCCTTGAGACAGGATTATTTTCAAATTGATGATTTTTGTCAGAAGTTGTTTGCACTTATTTCTTGGTAATCTTGGCTTGGTTTGTTTGAGGTTTTCAGTTTTGCCATGCATTGCTTTCATTAGGCTGGATCATTAGTTATAAAATGGAATTTTATAGCCTGGTCTAAGTAAATAGAGAGTCCATATGACAGTTAAAAGAAGACAAAAGCTTTGTGATTTGTAGGATTTTATTGCTTCACCTTTCCCCCCCAGTCTATCACTCTTCTCTCAACTGATTTTCAGGTTTCTTGCCTTCAAAAGGGAATAGAGTCTTTGAATCTTGACACAAAGATAGCAGTTTTTCCCTCTTGTACCTTATACCAGTTTCTAGCCAGCTCAGGAACTCTAGCTTACACTAGCATTTATTCTGAAGGTACAGCATTATACTGCAGTGAGTTTGGACCACATGTGCAAAATTATCTTACTTTGTATCAGTGCTACTTATACTGCATTTAAAGAACCACTACTAGCAACTCAGTGGATTTAAAATACTGCATTTAGTTCAGCTTCTGTGCTTAAACTGTTTTCTGTTAGTGAATCTTTTTCCCCAAAATGACCCAAGACATGCACACTTTCACAAGAAGAATCTAGAGCTAAGTGTTTCAGCCACATGCTAATATAACTCACTTTTCCATATTTGTATGCAAGTTGTATCCATGTGTCCATATGTAACTTCTGTATTTTTTTTATCTGTGTGGAATGGGAATTCAACTGTAAACAACATTCTATTTGCAGTGTTGAATTTGATATATGCTGAGGTATTAAATTATCTTTGTGTTTTTCAGAGGTTAATATTTCTTGGAGTGTTTGAACCTATAATAAGACATCCAGAGCAAGAAATGAGTAAGCAAGTGATGAAACTAATGTGTTTATTTTCTACTTTAGCCTTTTCAGTAACAGCTAGTGGATTAAAAAATCCACTAATAGAATTTAAATATAAATGTGGTAAAAGTAATTCCTATCTCTAATATTCCTATGTACATACCAATCACTAATCCTTAAATAGTTTCAGCTTAATCAGATTGCTTTTAGATTGATTTGGGATTATTCATTTCACCCCAAGCATGTTCTTTGGTTTGTATTCTAAATCATACTGAAATACTGAAACCAAGTGATTGAATCCAAACTTTTGACATAACTTGATTCAAATGTTGTTGGACTGTAAATAAATCCAATACTCTTTCCCTGCTAACTAAACTGAAAGCTGCTTTCAAAATTGAAAAAAACAGAAGGCAGTTATTTAAAATAAATTATTTCAAAATAGACTTGAATCTCCATTGACACAATTAACTTGTGAACTGTAAGTGTGAAAAAGATGGCAATAGTAATTCTTGGAAACTGAACTGATAGTGTTTTCAAATCTTTACTTTGGCTGACACTTCTGCTAGGAGGACTTCTAATTCTCAGTTCTTCATACTTATGACCACGAGACTTGAGATATTTGGATTGCAATATTCCATAGTGGGTGTCTGCCACTATGATACTTTTGCTAAATTTCCTCTAATTACTCATATATTTCTGAGAATGGAATCAGGAAAAATAATGTATTACTTAGGTCATGGTAAGAACAACATATTCAAGCTTTCACTAAAAAATTCACTTTGAGAGAGGAACTAAAACTCTCCAGTGTATTAGGGTTCTAAACTTTATTGCTCCTGTCCAATCATTAAATCCTTAATAAATGTTATATGCTTGTTAATTTTTTGTCAGATGAAAAAAGTAATCCATCTTCTCTAAGAATTGTCCAATCTTGCATGACTCCAACACAGAACTGTTCTGATATATCCATAAATTAAGTGGGTAAGAAGTGTTCAAGGCAGAAAGATCAGGGCAGAACTTCCTAAGTTGCTGTTTAGATTTGCTCTTGACTGCTCAAGACAATATACAAAGAGACAGAAGAATAGAGAAAGACATCTGGCTTTTCTAAGAGAGGCCATGCTAGGCTTGGATAGCTTGGGAGAAAACCAGTTTGACTTGGCCAGGGAAGGCACAGGGAAGATGAAACTAAGAAGTAGACTGGCACCGAAGTTCAGTCTGATAAGCACTGGGATGAGCATAGGGGTATCAGAAGCAAAGCTCATAGGGAATCTGAATAGCAATAATTGGTGGGATAAGGTAGATTTAATAAAAGGTCAGGAAGAGAAGCTGGCAGTCAGGTACCAGATGGTGCCTGACACAATTCTGTGGCAACTAAGTGCCCAGATTTTACTCCAGAGGTGTAACTCCTAAAATACCACCAGTACAGATAGAAAGAAAAGTCCTGACATGGGTCTATAGCTAGAAGTCCACATTGCTGACATTTCTGCAGTACAAAAATGGAAGTAGTAGCTGGAATTAGAGTCCTAATCAAAAGCTTGGAATTACTTTATAGCTAGATTTTTCATCTGTTGTAATTAATTTTGTGGAGCTGTCACCAAACATCTTCATGGACTTCAGCTTCTTTAGACCTTTATTAATATTTCTTATGCTACAGTTAATTTTTCAAAGCTATCCACACTGCCCAACATAAGTAATTTTGGGTATAAATAATTTCTGAATAATTTACTGGTTTTGTCACATTTGGTCAAACTCTCTGTTACAGGATCTGAATGGACCTTTTCCTTTTTTCAGAGATGGAGGTAGCCTCACTTTAATGGATTTCTTTGAATGCATTCAGATAAATTGATAAAAGAGCTCATGAATTAGACCAAAGAAATATGAAAGCGAATGTAGCTGGGGAATGTAGTTTTAGCATGGGCTTTGTTCAAGTCCTGTGATGGGAACTTTGACTGAGGACTTAAGTCATCAGGTCTGCTCTGAGACTCATAAACTCATCCAGTGATGGAAAAGTTCAGAAAAGATCAGCATGAATCCTCCAAATAAATCCATCTATTTGGATTTGAAAATAACACTCAAAGGTAATGTGGATCCAGAACAGCCATCCTAGACTAAATGATTTATCATTTCTTTATCTGTGACTGTTTCAAAAGTTGGCATTTTGTAACAAGCAAACTTGAAGCTATTTTTGCGCCTTCAAGGACCTGTCTTTCCTACAGCCATGATTCATGGTTTGTTAGGATATCAAGGAAATCTTTTTACTGTGGAAAATCCATGCAGTGCTATCAGTTTTAGCTAGGCAGACCAGGAACAGCGTCATCAGTTTGATGATCACCAGATCAAGTCAGGTAAGGTAAGGTAAGGTGAGGTGTGCATACTTTGTGACGTCATTCATTAAGGAGACAATAACATTTCCTGGAGACATAAGCAAGACCCCAAGACTTTGATTTGAGCAAACATAGCAAATCAAATTTTAAGGCATCTAGGATCTTTTCTGTGGCCGCCCGGGTAATTCCCTGCTGGCTGGGTTCAGCTTGACATATCTTAGGGCTGTATAAAAGTTCACTGTGTTCATTGACTAAATTGACAAAAATGAGACCATTGTGCTCACTTCTGCTTCAGACCATGTTTGTTCAGCTCTTGTAATTGACAGATCTGTCACTAGTAATTATGCACCCTTGGACCAATGCAGAATCTGCTAATATTATGGTTTGTCCTTTGCTGTTTGTCTTTTCAACCAGATAAACCAAGGTTGGGTCAGCTTTGATCAGAGAGTGACCCCACAATTAGCAGAAGCTGCATGAGCACAGAGAAAAGCAGAGAAGTTAAATAGGAACTTAGGTATAAGTTACTTAGGTATAAGTTATTTTGCAGAGTCTGTGCAGGGGCCATAGCTGTACCAGCCCCTGTTAAATTGGGTGAAATATCTGTAAAAGCAGTTTGTGGTGGTCTTGGAAAGGGAGGCATAGTAAAAGGTGTATAATAAATCACTCTTGGTAACCTATGCCATCATAACATGAAGGCAGTGTATTTTTATGCACAGAAAATGTGATGCAGTGCTGAATCCCAATGAGGTTGAAGGAAGATGAGTAT
Source organism: Passerina amoena (assembly GCA_013401095.1). Lineage (NCBI taxonomy): Eukaryota > Metazoa > Chordata > Aves > Passeriformes > Cardinalidae > Passerina > Passerina amoena. Next base: position 1,766,964 of record WBNP01000479.1, read on the forward strand.
GTGAAAGATACATTGGAGAGAAATCTAACATAGACTTGGGACACTTATGTGAACTGAGTCTGTAATATTTCTTGTTCTTTTGAAGGATCTTTCAGTCACTGTAACCTGGCAGGAAGCCCACTGAATTCCCACCTTTCTCAGAGTTACGTTGATGGGGAGATAATAGATATGTATACACTGTGGGCTGGGAAGAGAGACCTGAATTCAATGGTGGATTACATTTATGATAGTCAAAGGTTGTTTATTATTTATGTGTAAACTCTGTTCACAGTACAAAGGAATTAACAAGTTCAAAAAACATGAAAATCTATATTTACTAGAAGTTTTTGAACCTCTTTGGTTCAAGTGGATCACTGTTTAGATAAATCTATAAAATTCAGATTTCTTTCCAGGTGTTCAAGTAAAACTCATAACACTGGGGGGAGAAATATCTTTCTAGCCTTTGAAAGACATCAAAGACATTACTTTCTCCCTGATCTTTGAATGTGACAGACCCAGTGATAACTGAAAATGAAAAAAATGTCAGCAAACACTGGGACTAGCATTGGAGATTCTAGATTTGGGCCATGAAACAGAATGACAGCAACAGATGGTTATTGATAAATTTGAAACCCTCCATGTAAGGGAATCAAGATCATAGGACTCTTAACAGACCTCAAAGGAAATAAAACCAGCCAGGAAAAAGGAATTACAACATTTCATTTTGTTCCCTTAGAAGTCTATGGATTTAAAACACACTGAGCGATTTATAACAACTAAAGGCCACTGCAGCAAGAAGCTTACTCCTGAATCCTGATTGCTGGATTTACTTTTTCTTTTCCATAAAACAGAACTTATTGCTTCCTTCATGCTGCATAAGAAGAGACCTAAAACAACTTCCTCTCATATTAGACTTGAATGGTGATTACATGGAAATTTATGCAATCCCTTATTATTTTGAATTGAAAAACCACTATAATTTTTCTTAAAAGCCCTAGAAATATAGTGTCCTGTATTTTTATGCTGTCACCTGAACTACTCTGAAAATAGATAGGTATCTTTTGATTAAATGCAGGAGAATTATTTGCAGCAAACAAATATATTCATAAATACAGGGGTTTCTACTGTTCATCAATTGTAAGCAAATGATTACTTCTTTAAATATTTTCATTTCTTGGAATTATTCAACAGCTATTTTATGTGAATATATTTCAACCTACACCTTACTGAGAAAGTGCTAAGAGTATTCTTAATTTACAATTTAAACACCAAGCTGTTTAGATTAGATACATATATCAGTCTTAAAATTCTCTTTAATAATTTTATGAGAGTAGACTTCAAAATCAAGTTCCTGTGTAACTGTTAGAAGTACCTCTCAGTTTAGTTATGGTATAACAAAGAACATTGAAGAAAAGGAAGATTTTCTATTGTGTTTTGTTTACCCCAATGGCAGAATAAATTCCACAAAATGGCTCCTGTTAATGAATGATGGTCCATGATACTCTACCAAAATACACCGTTACCTGGAAGAGAATAACAGTAAAATATATTTATAAATTACTAATTTTCCTGCTAGATGCAGTTTGTTTGACTGTGAATAAGAGATAAAAGCTGAAATTATATTCAGAAGTTGCCAATTAACTGTGGATGCTTAATTTTTTTTCTAAGAAAAAGAGAAGGCCAATTTTGTCTTATTTAACAATAAGCAAATATTGAATAATTAGCCTCCAAATGTCAAAGTGTAAGCTTTGTACAATAATATGTACAGAAGCAATCTTTCTAGTCCTTAAGATATGGATTCACTTTGCATTAGTTTGGCTGTCCATCAGGAGTTCAGCTACATGAATAGCCATTATTAGTGCATATAAAATGCATAATTAGGTTTTTTAAAGAGAAAGTCTGTGAAAATAAGCATTTATTATTTTCATTTGGGAAAAGGAAAGACACTGAAATAATTTCCATGTGTTACTAATGGCTGAATGTCTTGACTTAGTCACCCACAATTTCTGTTTCTAGAAATAGCTGCAGACAAGTCCAAAAAAGACTTGTGTGCCTTGGAACATAGTGGGAAAGCCTCTAATTCTTTTCTCCGTGGTCTCAGAGCACAGTTTTGAAGTCATCAGGTAAGTCCTCCAAATGTTGCTGAAACCTGGTCAGGCGAGTGTCCGGAGCTGGCTGTCCCTGAGCACTCCTGGGCTGGTGTCCTGATGAGTCCTGGGCTGATCTCAGCTTACTAAGTTCCCTGCTGGTGATGGTACAGAAGCTGCTGGGGTATTGTCAGAGAAATTGAGGGAAAGATGGGAAAGGGAGAAAGCTATCCCCTCTACCTCTTCCTCCTGCTACCCCTCAGGCCTTCATGCAGTGCGATTTTCTAATGTATGCCAAACAGCTTTAAGGCAGCTTCTAAACTGTCCAGATTTGTTTGTTCTTGGCTCTGATGGCATTAATATGGTCCCCTTGGGGTCCATGGTGTTCTTTTCAGTTCAGGTTGGGACAGACTCCTGCCCTGAACTTTGTTGTCATTGCCTGGGGACCATCACCTGCCTCCTGTAGGGACTATCACCTGCAGCACACTGTGCTCAGGCTCTGGAGGATGGTATCCTGTGTGTGAGGACATGGTCCATGCCTGGTCCACCATGCATCCCAACAAAGCCTCCCCAGTGGAGCTGCCCTGCTTGCCCTTCATGCTGAGGTAGACTGCCAAAAAAAGTGACTAATTCTGTCCTGCTGAGTTTGGGCTCCTGTGGCCCCTGAAGGATTCCAAGTCCTGACTCAGAATATTAAAAATCTGTGAGTGAAGATAGAGCTGAAACTCCAGCTTGGCTTACCACACGACATGAACTCACCAGATGCTGAGGACCTAAACAGGCCAGAATGTTTACCAGCAAGAATAGCTTTGGGTTGATTCAGGGGGTTGGGTGACAATTACAGGAGTATACCTGAATCTTTGGGGATCTCCCAGATCCAGCTGAATGTTTGAACCACCTCCTTCTATTAATGAAGCTCCAGCACCTCCAACCCATGGAAATTGTGGCTTCAGCTGCAGTCTGTGAAAAGCCTCAGCATCCCTCAAGGCCCAGGAGAGAAACATGCCCTCAAGAGGGCATGCAATGAAGAATGCAGTATTTCTAGAATAAAACTGGAGTTCAGTGATGAGCTCAATTCTTTGCCCCAACAGGAATGGACATGCAAGACTCTAGTTAGTCACCTGAATTTTAAGATCAAATAGTAAAGCATATGTATAACTTAAAAAACAGATTATGAGTGGTTTTCACAGTTATATCATTGGATTATCTCTATCTCTCCCATTCTGTATAGCCCTTGGCACATCTCCAAAACATGATCAGTCAGGATCTTCATGAACAAAGTGCATTGTAGTGAAAGAAAGCTGGGATTAAACCATCACTTGGCATAACATATCTAGTCACTGTTGTTTTCCAACCAGCATATACATCCAGGTAGTGGGAGTAATCTGTCTTCTTAATAAGCAGCTGAACATCAACTTTTGAGCACTTTTTATATGTAGATGAATTAAGGAAAATGTCCTCATATGGTCATTATAGTGAGTACTGAAGACAACAGAAAAGTCTTTCTTATCCATGATGGTTCTCTCAGCAAGAGACATCTGTTCCAAGAATTAGACTTTTAAAAAACAAATCACTCTTCCTTGGTAGTATCTGCTATTTTTAACAATGAAAGACATGGAGTGTATTTTATATCTTGTGGTAAGACACTAGGCACATGGGTGGATTGTCAGGAGATAATGAGGGTTGAGCTGTAAAGAGGAGGTCTTTGACTCTTTGCGGATCCTGTGGGATGAGGCTTCCATATTGACTAAACAAATCATGACATTAAAAACTGCAAAAAGGAGCTACATTTTCCCACTTTTTTATAACATGTAAGGATGTGTGGGTGAGGCAGAGAACAGCGCAACAGAGCCTCCACCCTCTGAATGCAATAAAGAGGGAAAAAAAGGTGGTTGTAAACAGACGCAGTAAGCTAGGGAGAAGATTAAAATATTATGAAAAAAGTACCTCTAGGAGGAAAAAAAGGTAAATTTGGAGAAGAGAGCAAAATATATCTCATAGGCAGGCGGAATAGGAAAAGAAGAAGCTAGAGGAATGTGGAATGTCTAGGCAGATAATTTTGTAAACTAGTATTTGGTCTGACAGAACCATCAAGTGGACACAGGTAAGAGATAGCTTATAAACTAAACTATTTTCTGGGGCAGACTTACTGATGAGGAACAGAAGTGAAGAGCAGTGTTATGACCATAGTCAGAAACTCACAATTGCTTTCTTGCCATAGGGTCTTGGCACTAATTTTTATGACTGTGTTGACAATGGTTGCACTAGGCAGGACCAGGACCACATGCTTTTGGCTGCTGTTCTTTTTCTGATTATGCCTAGAATAAGGCAAACATAATTTATGGGGCAAACTCGTTTAATAAGCCTTTCGTGTAGTACTTTCCAATGGTCTTAAAGAGCACTGATCACATCTAGATAGGTAAAAAATCCCAAATCAATGGAAATTCAGATTAATAGTCAATTAGTTGTTATATAACACAAAAGAAAAAACAACTTACCTTCCTTGAATCACTCAATTCAATCAAAGTATGTCTGCTGAAAGTCCGTTATTACTTTTTAATTGATTTTTCAAAACAATGCTGCAATCAATAACAACTGTCAATCTTTTATTTCATTGCTAAGTGTATTCTCTAGCTCCTAAGGTAAAAACGAAAAAAAGAAAGGAGTGTGTGATTTATGTAACAAGAAACAAGGATATCCAACAGGTTTCTAGAGATATAGTTAATTGTTCTATATACAGATTTTCCAGAGGCTGGCATATATTTTTGTCAAGGCACTGTTTCATAATTAGAAACAACAACCAGCCCAGGAACTCTCACCATAGAATTTAGGAGCTGGAGAAAGCAAGGAACGTTGTCAAAATTCCTTGGACAGGTAGTGCCTGCAGTTTTGTGCAGACCTACTTTTGCTATTTTTCATCAAGGTTTCAGAACAACATATGTAGAGCAATTTGGTCAGTGAAGACTTACATTAGTACTGCCAGTATTTGATATGCTGGCTCTACTCCCTCTGCAAAATATCACAAACTGTGTACATACAACATGGCTTTTTGATTTTGAGGAGATAAGTGCTAAGGCTTTTCACAGTTACTTCCCATTGCTGCATGCAATAACCTTTGCTCTTTTCTATTCCACTATGTACAGAGCAATATTTTCAAACTGGGATGCAAGTACCTGTTTGCCAATACCTTATACTGCATCCCAAAGGCCTGGTTCACCACAGGGCTAAACTTGCACTGCTATGACTAGTCAGATCTCAGCTGCTGCCCTGCTGCTGCTTTGGACTTTTCCATGAGACAGATGTCATCTTCCCAGCAAATTTTTCCCATCGCAGTGAGACAGAAACATCCAGATTAAGAAAAACTCATCTGTCTTGTCTCCCCAGTCTTGGGTGCACCTCTCCACCATGTGTAGCTGGTGACCTAGAAATCAGACTGACTCTTCTATGCAAGAAATTTATTTTCATTTGGTGTTCCATAGTAAAGAAAAATACACATGTGTACGCAGTGTACAGCAAGGGAGAAGAGGAAAAAATCAGACTGTTTTTCTGTGGGGATGATCATTCCCAGTTTCAGCATTTGCTCCTCTGTCAGCAATCTTACATAAAGCTGAAGGCATGTGTTTTTTCCCAAGGAGATGAAAAAAAGCTGTGTACAATTCTCACCTCTGTGAAAATGGGTCAGAAATTGTTGGAGGAACAATGGGGGAAGCTTCACTACTGACTTCAACATTCACAAATACAGGAATTTCTTCCTGCATCAGGAGTAGACAAATGGAAAGTTGTATATAGATTATATTTCAAAAAAATATCTTTTTTCCTGCAGACTTATATGCTATAGTTTTACATAGGAAAGTTTAGAGAATTCGGCATACTACATATTACAATAAAGTCCACAATGAAATTACTTACTATCTTGTTAGCTATTTTCTAACTGATGTTAAACTGATGTTTTTAGCAACATGAGAAAATAGAAATTTCCTTTCTTCTGAACAATTTGCACAGAATTCAAGTATCAGATAACTTTGGGTTTTTTCATATAAAAATCACGGTAGCTTTAGTCTGAGGAATTGTCACAGAGGTACTAAGCCAATACTGCACACACAGACTGCATTAGCAAACTGTGCATATGACTGATATATCGCTTTCCTGTAGCATTTTTCCCATCTACAGATAAAGGTACTCAAAAGTATTCCTCACCTAATAAAGGAACCATTATGTAAAGTTCCTTTTTTAATTTGCTAATTACTGATTTTTAAAATGCTTTTCTGTTAAAATTAATTCTACCTTCTGGCCTAATATCCTGTTTTTCTGATGTTTTCTCTGGATTTAAAACAAAATGAAGAGAAGCAAACAGTGTTTATGTCATAGGAATTAAAAAAAAAACCAACCAAAAACCAATTTCTGACACCTTCTTTAGGAGAAAAATAGATTTTATAACTTACCTGATGTCTTCCAATATATTTCTGTTCCTAAATGCCTGGGAAGTCAAATATATTTTGTGTTTTTTGTATTAGGTGCTATGGAAAATAGAGCTGTGAGAGACTTGTGCATTGGGAGTATATTACTTTTTCTGATTTATGTGATTTTAAAACTGATTTCACTCATAATTCCTAATCCACTAGTCAATTAGCTCTTACACTCAGTGGGGCTCATTCCAGGATATGAATTTGCCTAAAATATGGTATTGATTTATTTGAAATACAATTTTCATGGTAAAATGCACACAGTCGGAAGATATTATGCAGCTGTATGAATACTGGATGACAATAGCACAGGAAGACAACATGTGAATATTGTATAAAAAATTGATGTAAGATACAAGGAGGAGAAAAACAAAATCATTTTTATGAGGAGGAGCTAAACAACTTTCTCTTGGCCAATTGGTTTCTTAGTGACCTTTCCAGGATTTGTCTGTGTGTCGTGTACATGTAGGAATCAAAGGGATTACAGCCAAAAGAACCAGTGGTGATTGAACAAAAACTAGTCCAAACTCTAAAATAAAAGTCAAACCAGACTTGAAACAAAGCATTTTAGATAACTGAGAGAAAAAAGATTTTTCATTACTCTTTACCCTGGATGGTCTGATTTCAGTTGGAGTCAGAGACAAAAATACTATTATTGTGCAAGTCCATCAGTTGTTGCTTTTCTGAACTGAACCAGAAAATTTCCCAGTGAAGCCCAAATGTCAATCTTTTAAGACAATTTGCTACACAGAGTTGTTTGAACAAAGTGCCCTGTAGACATGTGAACTCTTATTTAGCCCTAAGATGGATGGGAAGGCTGTAAAAGGATAGTAACTCTTTCTGCAGAAAAAAGAAAGATCCATTTTTTTATGCAATGGCAAACATTTTGCCTTAAAGAAATTGCAGTTTAGGGCTCCAAGAGGAGGCCAGAACAATTTCTGGAGTAACAATCTTTCTCACTCTGTCAACTAAGACAATCTTAGTTCTGTGATCTGTGTTCTCCTTCATTTTTTCCCCCTTGTGAATTTTATTTCATTATTTAAATGCTTAATGGTGTTGGTTTGGCTTCTATTTGTTTGTCAGGTTTTGGTTTTTTTTTTTTTCCTAAAGGAAGGGGTGACTAAGAGGAGAAATAAAGAATCCCTTCTTTAGCTACTGGTGGAGCTAGTGGTGCACACACCTTATCTATATACTGCTGTTTTCGGGTGGGGTTTTTTGTCTGCAAAATAACCCAGCAACAATTCTCTATTTCTGAAGAAAATACTTAAAATGGGTCAGCATTGGTACAAAAAGCAATCATCAAGAGATAAAGAGCTGGTATAAGCCATGAAGATTACACTGACTTTGAGTGAAGCTGTTATGTTTTTATCATACCAGTTTTCACAGCGTGGCCATTGAGTGGGAGCGCTGTTTAAAGATTTTGCTCTGCAAATTCTACACAAGACATGGAAAGTTCAGGTTCATTCTCAAAGAGCTGAGCAAGGAACAGTGAAATCCCTGTTAGACCAACTAAGTAGTGTGAAGCAGTAAAGCATCAGCTCAGTTCCTGCAGTAGCTGCCTCAGCCCTTTGTGACTTTGGGCAGCCTGTAAAGATCAGACTCCTTTATTCAGGCCTGTGACAATCATTGTATTTAACCCCAGGAACAAGGCTATGTAGCTCTCCCTGAGCTCTGTATTGATGTCAGGAACCTTTCTTCCAGTATCTGATCTAGCTCAGGCACCTCTGTTTTGTGCTAGAGGTTTTCATTTTTATGTTAAAAGTAAGACTTTAATCATACCAATAAATTTTGAATAGAAAAGGATGACTGCATTCTTAATATAATTTTCAAACTTCTTGAGTTTCAGCTTTTATAGACACATAATCACAATGTGGAAAAAAAAATGTATCTTGACCAGGTACTAATAGTGTAGTCAATGAAAATAATTTGGAAGTCTGAATCATTATTTACACTTTTAAGCACAGCTTTTCTCTCTTTTTTTTTCCTCTAAGGCACAGGCTATTTTTTAAATTAAATGTCAGATACAAAGTCCTAGTGCTATCCCTGTTGAATTCAAGACAGTATAATGCTATTCAAAACTCCCAGAATATTTGTTCTCAAAAGGATATCTCCATTTTTTATTTCTGAAACCACAGTATGAGTGCTTATTCTCCTTAGTTGTATAATCATAATTTGAAACTGGATGCATAAAAATGGTCTAAGGGAAACTGCTGACATACATTTGGCACTCTGAAGCAATTAAAATTTGTTATCATCAACATATTTGGAGACCCAGTAGTTCCCTGTTAGACTTTTGAACTGATTCTTCAGCATGGTTTGTATTACCAAATTAACCTCTGTACTTGAACATAGAGGGCAAAGAAATAATAATGTCAGGAAACAAACTTACAATGAATTCACAATGGCACAAACTACAGAGGTTAGGGATTCTATCCTTATACCAATAATTTTTTTGAGAGTGGGTAGCAAAAAGAGCACTTCAGTCCTGAGCATTTCATTGGAGTTCAATAGCAGCACAAACAAACCTGGCTGCTGGTTCAATAGTTACTGTTTTATGATGACTTTGGGGGCCTCCCTCTGAATTTGGAGCTGACACAGTGTACTAATCCATCAAACTAACCTGAAAAAACAAAATTTTGATATGTCTTTCTATACTGGCAAGAAAAAAAATAAATTTCAGAGCTGGCACAAAGGATAAGATGAATTTCTCCTGCAAAAGGAAAGGAGGGCTCTGGCAACCTGTAGTTGACTGGTGTAGGCTGCTGTGGAGTCAGCCTGGCTGGATAGGAAAAGGGAGATGGAGAAGGAACTGCCAAAAACACCCAGATAGGAATTTCATATTATTACTTACTATTTAATCTCTAGCTGTAGCCAACTGCTCCAGAAAATAATTCTTGGGTTTTTTGGTGTTTTATTTTGTTTGGTTTGTTTGTTTTGTTTTTCTTCCCCATCTTTAAATACTGTGCAATTAAGTAACAAGTTCATACCATGTGTAAAAGTAACATGTGCATCCTGTGCATTACAGCCTTTTCGCTCTGGAGAAGAGAAAGCTTAGGGGAGAATTTCACCATAATATTGCTCTAGTTAAAGGGCTGATAGAAAGAGTATAGAGGCTCTGTCTTTACAAGGACCCACAAAGAGAAGTGGTCACAGGCACAAGCTTCACTGGGAGAGGTTTCATCTCAGTATGAAATTTTTGGAATCATCCTCACTGGAGGTTTTTCACAATGTAATTTGACAGGGTGCCAGGTAATTTTATCTAGGCTGTCTTTCTAATTAAAGTTTGGACCAGATGATCTCTGGCTGTCTTCTCATTCTGTGATTCTCTGATTTTGTCTGCTTCTTGGCAGGATTATGTAGCCAAAGTAGATAATTTGCAGATGATAGAACTACTTTTGGAGTTGCTCAGTTTTAATGAAACTTAACGTGCTTCTGACAGTTTCTGTATTTATCTTTTTCAGATTAATGCTTGCAACATTTAAGACTCTTTTTCTCAAAGCCCAAGCTTGCAAATACTTTGAATTGCAGAAGAAACACGGTTTTTACTAGAAAAGAATGACAGATAAAGCTTGTGGCTTCTGCCAAGCAGTCTAAAGTCTACCAGGCGAAGGGAAAAAATGCCCTGGATTGCCCTTGCTTGCTGGAAGGCTAACTTCATTGACTGTCTTGTGTATCATGGGCTTGCAGTTACACTGCACAAAAAGTTTTCCATTGCTATAGTATTTTTTCCCCTTCTCTTAGTTCAAAAGCTAGAAGATATGCCTGGTGTTTTTCTTTCATGTACAAAAAAACTTTATCTAAAGTCCCTCCCTGAATTTTAGATTTTAGAAATGTGTGAAGTGTTCTCTAAGTCTTTCATAAAACTGGGACCTATTTTTCTCCTTGTTCTTCATATTAATAATATTATCACATTTTTCTGTACCATTACAGTTATCTTAGTTGTTTATCTTAAATTCTTTTAATTTTAGCCAGCAACGCTAAAGTACTCTTCAATAGGCTGTGTTTCATGGAGGCTTCAAAAGTTTGGCAACTGCTGTTAAAATGATTCCGAAGTTCCAGACCTATCCTTTCATCCTGATAATTTTCCCCCACAGGCTCATTTGAAAAAAAAGAAAGAAAATCAAATTTAAAATGCAGCACTCAGGATACCCACTGAGACTAAATGTCCTGTTTCCATAGTAAAAAGCTGTTAAAGTTTATTTATTTTTCTTGAAACTTATAGTAATGAAACTATAAAGCTACAAAGATAATTTTACCCCCTCCTCCTTCAACACATTTCAATAGCTTTGGGGTAAATGCCACAATGAGTTTTAAAATGAAATTACCTTTCATTTTCAGAAAATAATAACTTCTAGCCATATCAGCCATCCAGCATTATTTTTCTCTTTTTTTTAATGAAAATTGAATATGATAAAGAAAGACAACAGCGCCTGAAGAATAATACTGAAGACAAACAAATCATTGTGTCATTGAAGGAAATGACATATAATCTCCAGTTTTTAAGGTGAAATATGCACTTTCAAAGCCAAAGTACCTGAGACCTACTGAAAATTGTTACAGTAATGGTTCTCATAATGGATGGTGACCATGCATTGAAGTTGTTTGATATTTTCTCTTATAATTTCCAAGTTCCTCCACCTTTTCCAGTGATGTCCAAAAACCTTTGGGGTGTTTTTAGCATGTCACATGAAATTCCTTTCCATTTGAGCTATGTAGCTATTCCCTTTGTCTTATGTATTAGAGAGGAAAAAATCCCACAATGCAAACAGCAGGCACAGATGTGCGGAATGGTCTGGCTCCACATCAGACAGCCACGACCTTTTACAGAGCAGCTTTCAGGGCTCATAAATTTTGCTGCATTGACAGGGCAGATAGAGTGGGCATCTGAGTTCTGCAGGCTGACCTATCTCTTCTTCATGGTGAAGAATCACACGTGGAGCTGAGGTTGGAGAAAGCAGAGCCTGAGGGCTGCCCTCACCAGAGCCCTGCACATGGCACTTCCCCAGCACTGCCTGTTATTTTGTCTGGATAAGAAAATCTGGGACATATCCTCTCTTAAGCCTGCAGACCCAAAAGTCCTGTGCTGTATTTCTTCTGAATCCAGTGCACAGTGTGAACATTTTCTCCCCTCTAAAATAACAGTCCTTCTGTTGCTAGTTAAAATAGCATGGCACACATGTCACAGCAGCTGTACAGAATAGCTGTGTATTTGTATTCCCGTGAAAATAGAAACAAGGAAATGGCCCAACTCTTCTTCTCCCCTGCAGAAAACTAAAATATTCCCAGAGCAATAACTGTGAAGAAGGGCATTAAAAGGAAGTTCTGATAGGTCAAGTTCACATTCAAGCTGCTGCTTGCATTTAGTTACCATGCATCAACTGTGTCACAGTAGCTGCATTCTTAGCTCAGGGGAAATTGAGGATAATGACACTTAGTGTGGTCTGTGACAAAAGTCAGTTGAGCTAAGTCACCTTACCAGGCATTTACCATAGTGGCAGAACAAAACAAACTCTGGTTTAGCTGACATCATAACATTTAAATGGTGGAAGCTTCAATCTATACTTCAATCATTAGTTTTCATTAATGTGCTCTTGAAAGACAACGCCAAGGTTTTGCTTCCAATGTGTCTCAGCATACTTTATATTTTATATAAAACACTTTATATAAGATAGAGTAAAGGTAGCTGCTTCACAGCTTGGTATCTCTGCTGGCTAGGGAAGGTGCAAAATACACAGTGGCTGCTCTTCCTAGAAGCTTCAGGGAAATTTGCATCCTTGGAAGACTGCAAAGAATGTTACTTTTGCATGGTCCAGTGTCTAAGGACTAAGCCTTAGTGGTGGTGTGGTGACAAATGTAACAAGTTGCTTTTACTTGTCAACGTGCTAGAAGGAGATAGAGAAGAATTGCAAGCAAACACTGTAGTCTCAAAATAAATTCTTCCTTTCCCACTGCAATAAAACTACAATTCACTTCTAAGACTCTGCTTCTCAGTTTGTTACTACATTAGAGGTTTTTAACTTGTCTTATTTCCAACACAAAGCCTATTACTAAGCAACTACTAGTACTGATGTGTCAACAATACATTTGGGGGGGAAATATTTGTAAACTTACTGGGGAAGTTACTGGGCATCTTTCAAAACTTAAATACTCCAATAGCAGGAAAAAAACCTACTACTCCAATGCAATGCATAAAGCATATGCGTATATATTAGAGGCCAAGTTTCATTATGATCTGTTTTTTTTGCTTCACTTTATCTTTTATTGAGAAATTATATGTATTAAGAAACATAGTTTGTATTGAGAGGTCAGTTTTCATATAGAGATGAAGAAAAAAAAAATTGGTTGTAATACTGACTTCCAGTCTACAGTAAATTATCAAACTCTTTTATAAATATAAAAAGATTTTGTAAGAGTACAACATTCACTCTGTTTAATTAAAAATTGTTGCAGTTAATAGTTATTTTCTATTTCTTTTTTCTTTTCCATGAACACCATTAGTTAAAAATAGGACACTTCAGATCCTTAAACTCCTGAGCCTTTCTTAAAGTTACAATTTTATCTTCTTTCCAAATTTTATTAACAGAAACTTAGAGAAAATCAGAATTTAGGCCTGAACACAATTTGAAAAAGAAATATTCCAGATTTTTTGAATGAGACTTTGGAATATAGGAACTGGTATTTTATTCTGTTTTCACTTCATCCAGCTCTTTTAGAATTGTAGCTTTAGGTGACAATCCCTTTAGCAATTACATGAGTCTTATTGTTGTTCAGATTCAGTGAAAGATTTCACATTTAATAGTTTTCTTGAGTAAGTGCTCATGAAGGTTTTTTTTTTTTTGTTCCTTATCCCACAGATGTATTTGTAATGCTTACACCTGAAATAAAACATCATTAAAGCCACTAATTATTCAGAGAAGTTTTCTTAGCCAGATTACTTTAAGCTGTTTTAACTCCACTCAGTTGGAGTTCCTGCATGACCCATGGTAGAGATGTGTGTGTGTGTGTGTGTGAACATAGATTCAGAAACAGCCTTGAGCAATGTTCTTTCTGAAAGCATGAGCAATGCTGAAAAACATATTTTGCTCCCATTTGGATAGGTTGTTACTTTGATTTTGTGCTTGTCTGAGAATTTGAAAGGCACTCAAAGAGGCTACAATATAAAATATTTACTAGCTTAATTTTCAGATGGCTTCCTTATGTACAACCAGCAAACTTTTTCAATGATAGATGTCACTGTTCAAGTTCAAAAATAAAGCAAACAGGATATTTTGATAATTATCTCAATTAATGAAAGGACATTTCTGGCTCTGAAGTATCATAACAAATATGCATCAAATTCAGTAGAATAGGAGGGTGTCTCAGAGTGTTTGTTTTATTCTTCTTTTCAGACATTGAAGAATCAGAACATATGCACAACAATATCTTGGCCCATATAAATTTCTCTTAATAAATGTCTTATATTGACATTAAGGGGGTACACTGTTATGTCACAAGATTTTGTAAATACCCTACTTATCCAGAAAATTATTTTAAAATGTGTAGTAAGACCTCATTGCTATTCTTTGAATGAAAAATTAAAAAAAAAATTAAAATGGAATGCAAATAATCAGAAGGAAATAGAAATAAATAGGATCTGAAAAGAAACAGGAATGGGAATTTTTTGACAGCCAATGAACTACAGCTAGTGTATTTTTTTTTCTGAAGTAAAGAGAGAAGACAAAACAAAAATATGAGGAGAATACATAAGGATTGAGTCTCATTTTATGCCTGACTTAAAGGTTTAAGGTAAACACTTTAAAAGAATTTAACTGTGACCAGGTGAAATATCCCTTTAATGCATAATCAAATGAGACAAGCCATGTGATTAGAACTAACACATACTTAAATAATGTGTTGAAATAAGCTTTAAGTCTTAAGTATACAGCAGTTTAATTTAATAGTCACATTCAAAAGCAGAGAGCTTTGTTGGAAGACAACCTGGAGGAAAAACTAGAAGATACATTTCCTAGTAAAAACGAGGCAAAATTATATGGATGCTAGAAGCATAGTTCCACTTTCTAATTAAGGCCTCTCATTACTCAAACTGCTCTGCACAGTTGTTTTCCTTTTTTTCCTATAGTGCTGGGAAGTCACAGGGGGATCTGCTCCATCAGCTTTCTACATTTGAATCTAAAATATGTCACGGCCGACAAAGAAAGACAATTCTTTCTTTTTTCTAATCAGCATTAAAATTGGGGACATTAGATTTCTACTCTTTTCTGACCCCACTTCTGGCTCAAATTATATTGCTAAAGTCAGCAGTTCCCGCCAGGAAGCAGTGCCAGGAGGTGTAAAAATCAGTATTCAGTAACTACTCTAAGAATAGAATAGCTGTTTTTTTTCCAGGAAGATTAATATTGCAGCCATGCTGCATCACTAAATAGCAAAGGGCTGCTTTTGATAAAGGGGTTAACAGAAATTAGAGGAGGCATTGCTCACTCAGCCAGGTGAAGTGGCAGAAAGGACCTGGAACCCGTGAGTCAGCTGTAGCAGACCCAGCTAATCACAAGGTCTGAAGTACAGGGTAACCTTCAGCCCTCTCCTACTCATGTTTTACTCAGAGCTTGTAGGCAAGCACATTGTTCTGGTTGTTCTTGAAAGTTATAATTTACAAACCTCTTTTGCAGGTGACTGCTTCCAGAACTGCATCAGAAAATAATAATTTTACTTGTCCTGTCGGGTTTGCACTTAAGTCTTTTACAGAAGGAGGTGGACAATCCAATCAGGGAAGCAGACAGCTCATATTAATAAGATCAGGTTTACTCTGGATATGAAGATTACAAGGGAAAACCTAAAAACTATATATAATGCTAACATATAATATGGTACAATTGTTATTGCATTGTATGGTATTATTATTATTATTATTATATTGTAAACAGACAAACTGTGTATAATGCTAACATATAAACACATTAATATTATCACGAAATATACAGTAGCATAATTCAGGAGCAGACTCTGTACAGTGACACTTCAGTGATCTAGTGCTCATTAGCTGTCAGTAATGGGCAGCTCATTGCAAGTGGATATGGGAAGTATATAGACAACCAGAACTATATGTGAGAGACAGCAAGCATATTATACATACTCTTTTATTTTGCAGTGTTGTCTTCAAGTTGCCTATGTGAATCCTCATTTTTCTGCCCAAGACTATTTTTGACACTTAAATTAAGCCTTTATGAATTTCTGCCCTTTAATTTTCAGTGCTTAATGAAGTATCAGAAGGAAAATAGCTTATTAGATTTAACCATTGAAACAAAATTAAAAATATTGCGGTTGTCTTTGAATTTGAAAACTAATATATAAAGAAACAGAGAAGGTAAGTAGAAGTGTTCAAAGTTTCTTCCTATTTTCTCTAGCACTAAGTCCAGACTAGAAAACTGCATCTTCTGTCCCTTTCAAAAACACTGAAATACCAGTTTTATGTGCTATCAATCTTTGAATTTGCACGTGACATGCTTGACAGAAAAGGTAATGTCCATTTAACTAGTAAACCAATTTTATTTAAAAGAATACATCCAGCTGTCATAGTAAATGGCTAAAGAAGATGTAACTGTGCATTGATACCTGCACCACACCTTCACCACTACTAATTAATATTTTGTAGACAAATATGGCAAAAAAAATTAGGAATGTTTATAATAATAGATATTTAATTACATTTTGAAGCCCTAAGTAATAGAACAAATTCTCAAAGAATAAAACTGTTGAGATATTATAGAACTCTGTGTGAAGGGGGGATAGACAGCCTTATTTCAAACTCTGTCTGGGGCTACAGCATCCCAGCTCGCCCCAGCTTGACTAGGGGTGCCCACTGCGCTGCCTGGAGTTGAGACAATCAAGTATCTTCTCCCAGGGAATATAATTGTACTGAAATGTGGGTATGTGCTGTGTAGATTAATCTTTCATGATGGTTGCTGAAGCACAGGGCTAAGTCTTTGCTTCATTGATTTGACACAGGACATACTATTCTCATCACTGTATGACATGTTCTGTAAAATAAAGGATGGATGATTGGTCCTGGCAGGAGAGATATTCACGAAGTGCTTTTCTTCTAGTCCCCTGCCTCTTCCCTGCTTTTGAACTGAGGCTTCTCTGTGGCAAGTGCATCACAGCAGCTCCTACTAATGCAAGATTAAAGACAGAAGGCCTCCTTTATGCAGCATACATGTGTCCTGTATTCTATTTGTACAACATCATTCAGCATATCCAGAATGGAGCCTCAAGCTGAAGTCGAATTTAGAAAAGTATATTCACCAAAGAGCTTAAAATACTACTTTCATCAATTCCCTTTCTTAAAATTTGTTATTTTCAAGAAGTACATTGTAACAAAATGTGAGTTTTATTTTTTGTACATTGTAACAACAGGTGAGTATAGTAATTTTTACCGGTGTAAAATTTCAGATTTTGACAGAATCGGTAAATCTACATTGTCTGTGGACTATAAGGGAATCAGAATAACTCAGAATTGTCATAATGCTTTATTGCAGGACCAAATGAGTACAAATGTATTTGTGATATTGCTAGTAAATTCACTTTCATAAGCATGATTGACCTTAGGAGTTTGATTGACCTTAGGAGTTAGACTTAAATGATTCTTGTGGGCTCCTTCCAATACAGGGCATTCTATGATTGAATATATGTCAGTGTGAAAAGTGTTTCTAGGGAAGTTTGGTCTCTTCAACATTGCCCACTTGTTAACCTTGAGTTGTTACTAAAAAAATTTAATTTTTGGATACTTTTCTGTGTACAGATGTTTCAAATGGGTTTTGTAATTGTCTTGCTCAAATATTTTACTGTACATGACTGATTTGAGATTTAATATTTGCAACAGCTTAGCCAACAAGGAATTAAAAAATGGCTTTTCACATAAAATGAAAAATTGCTTTTTCTTCAAAGTGCTAAGTGTCTCTGTAATTGTATCAAAAAGAAATACTGCTGCAGCTACAGTAGAATGGTATAATGAAGCACGACTGATTATGCCATGGTTGTCCTAATATTAACATTATTATTCAAATGTAAATACTTATGTATCTTGTGGGATATGTAGAAATGAAATTAGTTTATTTTTTTCTCCTCAGTGCTGTGTCTTTTAATTCAACATTTGGTATTAGATCATACTTTCAGAGAGAGAAGTGCCTGCTTTAGGGAGTAATAGATTTTTTTTTCTTTTTTTTTTTTTTACTTTTCTTTTTCCAGTGTGTGTGTGTCTCCATTCACCTAGACAGAGTTGTGAACCTGAATGATTCTCACCTGTGATGTTGATGATGTTGCCCAACTCTTCCTTCCTGATGGGAAAAGGCTGGGGCAATGTGAGCAAACCTTAAAGGAACAACATCTTAATGGAAAAGATAACTGTCTGAGGAACCTTCACATAAGAAGGCATAAGGTGACTTTCATAGAATCACAAGATAGTTTGGGTTGGAGGAGACCTAAAAGGTCTCCTCTGCAGAGAGCAGAGATGTCTTCAACTAGGTCAGATAGCTCAGAGCCCCCTCCAGTCTGACCATGAATGTTTCCAGGGATGTGGCATCTCTCACCTCACTGGAAAACCTGTTCCAGTATTTTAGCACCCTCATTGTAAAAAAACCTTGTCATTGGAAGTCTAGAAATACAATTTCATAGCCAATATTGTGGATCCTGTGTCAGGTTTCTGGATTTGCAGAGACTAAATATAAAGCTAAGACTTTAATAATCATGGCCATGAGTAAATATGGAAGGAGAGTGGTGGAGCAGAATAGCTCAATGTGAGCACTCGCCGAAATGAAACTGGAATATGTTTCTCTCTGGTGAATGAGAAATGAGGAAATATGCTTGTAGTACGAGAAGTGGAAGGGCAGTCAGAATTTCTGAAGTAGCGAATCTCTGTTGATTACTTCCATTAAAAGAAAATTAAATGAACTGGAGAGGGGAGAGGACAAAAGAAAAGAATGGGATACTTTGGTATTTGTTTGCATATTGCTGTCCTTTGCAGATCTCAAAAAAGAATGATGCAATGATTAGGTAAGGTGTCCAAAGTATTTACTAAATTCAATAGTATTTTAAAGTCCAATTATTTTTTAAAAGAAAAAATGAGAGTTTTGAAATTAATAATATAAAATCAGTGCTAATGCAGAGTAAGAAGATGAATACTTATCAGACAAGATAGTATTAGACAATATCACACAAGAAACAGATAAGAACAGGTAGGAAGGAGCACATAGCAATGAGGCAAACTTGAGAAACAGCCAAAGAGCAATTAATTTCCACTGGGGCTGAAAGCAAGTACTGGAGGTATTAGGGCATAGTAGATCTCCAAGTGTATATTGAATTTGAGTAAGGGAAATACTGACACTTAACATCATCTTACTGATACTTAATGTCATCTACAGTAGTCGACTGGGAATCAGCTGATATAAAAAGAAGAGAGTATTCAAGAGAATTCAAGTAATATAAATTATTTTGGTTAATCCAACAATTGGATTACCCCAGCTGGATGGGTAAGCTAAAAATAATTAGCCAATTCCAACAAAAAAAGCAGCAAGATGCAAACACAATTTTCTATTTTGTAGGCTTTAAAAAGGTAAAGATGACAGACTGGGTCAGAAATATTTGCCTGTGTTATAATGTCTCTAAAGTAATTAGATATATAAAAAAGTAAATTTGGTTATGTTACCAAGAAACTTTATATTTTATTAATTTTTAAGATATATTTTAGGTTATATAATATGACACTGCTCTGTCATAGTTGTGATGCAAATAAAGACCTTACTGAGAGCTTTCATAACCAGGAAGTTTGATTTATGAAGCATTCATACATTAAATGTCTGTGGTAGTATAGTATAGCTTGTTGGAGAAATTTAATACTCTGAATGATTGGCTGATTGGCTTTTTCTTGAAATAGCTAATGAGCTATTAAAATCAGCTTGTGAGTAAAAATCAATTTATTTTCAACAAAAGGAAGGAGTCCATAGGGAAAATGGAGTAGTAGTTCCTTGATACAGTGGGAAAAAGCACTAAGGGCTGCCCCTCTCCAACTTCCTCTCCTTCTGAGCTCTGCACATAATGCTCAGTCATCAAAAATAAGGCATTCTTCAAAGCTAAAGCATAGAAAAAAGAAAAATCCGTGGTATTTTCAGATATGCTTATGTTCCCAGAAACTCCAAAGGTACTTGATCTTTGCTTTTGCCATGGCTGATCTTAAGGGTTCCACAGAAGTAAATCCAAGCACAAAATTGCGGCACTCAATTGGTGACTCACTCAGCTAAAAATACTTATGTTTATTTCTAGCTGGACTTATATCTTTCTGATGAGAAAGGTCTACTTCAGTAGGCTGCTTCAGTAGGAAACATTATGCAGTTTTGCATATTTGGGGTTGGATTTCGGTTTTTAAAAAATTTTTATTGAAGACTGTGCCCATGGCAAACACATGAAATGAAGAGAGACCAAGGACACTTTTCTTCTGTAGAAAATACAACATTGCATTTCAATGAAAGGAAAGGTGTGAGTAAACTCTAATCACATATCATTCCCACTGGAATTACAGAAGAGGAGGGAAGCAAATCCATTGCGGGGAACATTTATTTTTTCTTTTTTCTTGCAGAAGAATTTGTTGAGTACCCTCTTAAAGCTTTTGGGAGAATTTGCTCTAAAGGCTTTCAGTGTAGGGTAGGTATTTAAAATTGGTCACTTTCATCCTTTTTCAGCTTTTTCAGTTTAAATGGAAGGCAACTATAGGCCTGGTAAGAAATATCTAAAAGTATTACGGTAGAGAGCAGATGAGCAGATTTAATTTCTATAGGTAAGGCAGAATCTTTTGCAGGTTTGTAGACTGTGATAGTCCCATGAATCCAGGAATGCCTCCTGGGGATCTGGCTCCAAAGAACCATGTGCAGAAGAAGTTGGTTTAGTGAGAAAAGCAATAAAGGTGTCAATAATTGAATGGAAGATGTAATAATCTCTTACAATAGCTGAAGAATAATACTGAACTTGAGCTTACTGAGTATTAGAAACCCAAGAATAGTAGAAACTTTTTTTTCTCAGAGTTTATGGCAATATGCAATGTTCATGCTGCTTATTCATATTTATCTTAAAGAAGTGCAATTGTAATCACTTTAATCATAAGCAATAAGTGACAGCTTAAACTAAATTATTATTGAATCTCCATCTGATTAACTACTACATCCTGATATATTATAAGAACTGTAGATCCTGTGTTCCAGGATCATTACCAGCAGTTGAGTCTTCATTACTAATAACATTCTCAAAAAGGCAATACATGTTAAAATATGGCTATGTGTTTCTTTTTCCTGAATGTGCATGTGTTGACATTCCTTTGAATTTGTGTAGTGCATCTACTGAAACTGAGACACAATCTTATTTTGCAAATTATTGCTTATACATACATGGTTCTATAATTCTGATATTTTGGCTTATGCAGTGAGGAAACTATTAAATGGAAACATCTTGAGTCATTGGAATTTTTGTGTTCTAGAAACAGTGCCCTCCATAAATGTACTCATTCTTTTCTTTCTTTATTTTCAGTTCACAGGATCACAGAATGATTTCGGTTGGATGGTGCCTCAAGGGTTACCTAGTTTCAAGCCCCTAACCATGGGCTGGGACACCTTCCACTACAGCAGGTAGCTCAGACCCCCATGTAACCTGTTATTGAATGCTATCAGGGATGGAACATCCACAGCCACCTGTTACAGCGTCCCACCCCCCTCACAGTGAAGAACTTCTTCCTAATATGTTATCCAAACCTATCTTCTTATTGTCTAAAGCCATTCCAACTTGTCCTGTTTTTAGGTGTCCTTGTGAAAAATACTTCTCCAGCTTTCTTTGGCTCTCTTTAGGTATTGGAATTTTGCTATAAAATTTCCCTTGAGCCTTCTCTTCCTCAGGCTGAACAATCCCAAAAGCTAAGGTGAAATTTCATTGAAAAAAAATGCTGTATTTCATAGAACCATATATTTGATAGTTTATTTTAAAAATCAAATCTGACATGACCCATCTCTGGATTCAAGTCTTAGTAAACTTAAGGAATCTTTTTAAGAGCTCAGACATCTTCATTTATGCATCCAAATTAATCTTCATTTTCTCCTTTTTTAGTTGATTTTTTTTGACAAATCAAGATAGATTTTTAGTGTGCATTTTTGTTTGTTTTGCATTCAGCTGAAAACAGACAGTAGTCCTTTTGCTCTTGGCATTGGAAAAGTTTGCTTCTAGTCTGGGCCTGATATTTTGGATTATTCAAACACAAATGTAAGGGGCATAAAATTAAAGGCATAAGGAACCAGGGGAAAATATGAAGTTCAAAAAACAAGATGCAGGATGGTTTATGTCTGTAAAGTGTAGAGTCCACCTTTCTTCTTCTTTAAAAGTGTTGTTTTTCTGTTATGGTTTTCTTTTAAAGAACTCTTGATGCTTCTTCCCCAAAGAGATTTTTTTTTATTTCATTTGAAACATCTTGGAAACAATGCATATTTATTGAAAAATTTATTAAACAATTTGATTTTTTGATTTCTGAAAATGTGAAGTTGTATATAGGTACTATTTTACAGTTGATTCAATCTTATGCAGTGTACGATACTTCCATCCCATTTTGAGAACTGGCATATATTGTATAAAAGTGTGTTTTGTTGTATGCTATAGACTTTAGTTGTATTAGTAATGAAGAAAAAAATTGAGAAAATGGAGAAATGGAGAAAAGCCTGTTCCAGAAACCAGTTCAGGAAGCTTTTTCAGCACATAGGCTTTCCTTTGAACAACGAAAGAGAGTAATTTCATAAACATCACATTGACTATAAATCAGCTGCTCCAGGTACCTCATCTCACGTCCCTGTTTGCATAATTCTGCAAACTTTCTTCACTGATTGAAGTTACTCATGCTTTCAAATGCAATACCAACATTGGGCCTTGTTTGAGGTTCATTTCTACAACTTCAGCTCCAAGATACATCTCTTTTAGCTTTTGCGGATGTCCAGTGTGGTGCAGAGTGTCTTGGGGTGTTCAGGATGGGTCTTTAATAAGCAAGGCAGCACTAGCACTGTCAATATAGTCCTAAAATAGTCCTCACAAGAATTGGAGAAGGACTCTTCAGTCAGTCATTTTCAATAAGGATTAAGACACACTTATCAAGCAAAATGAGATGAAGAATTTTGGCGCAGGACCTCTGAGCTCTCACCTGACATTGGTATAAGTAGTAAGTCACTGCTTCTAAGTGAAAAGTAATTTAGCGTCTTTCCCTAGAGTAAAATTATGTTAACTACATTCACCAGTAAGCCTGCAAGAGGCACTGCTTAATAATAAGAAATTGATTTTGCACCAATGCAAAATCTCTTTTACAATGATTCTAAAATACTTATTGACACAAGAGGAAGAAGTCAGCTTGATATGCAGGAGACAAGCAAAATGTCGTAATCAGTTACTTGTTAATAAAACACTTATTTGGAACGAGAATCAAGTTCTTAAAGGCTTTGTTCTGGCTGAACAAGGTGGATTTCACTTCTAGCTGCTGATATGTATGCCTCATTCACACTCTGGCATCTCAGTTTATAAGTGTATCACCAGATCTGGGCTAGTGACTGGGTGTCACTCCATCCAACAAAAAACAACTAAATCTGTTGTCTTGGCTCTCCCTATTGGAAGTGAAAATCAGCTTGTCCAGGGCACCTCAGCTGGATTATTTGTGCAATAATGAAAGAATTAATCTTGGAAGACTATGTGGGTATTTTGAATAAATTAGGGACCTTACATAAAATATTAGATTATGTGAATAATCTTATTAATAGTTCATCATTAAGATAATAAACATATGCCATTCCTGACACTGTAGGAATTTTTGCAGTATAATGAAATAGAGCTAGCTGCTGGGTTTGAGCCCAGTGGTAATTGATACCTGTGATTCATAACTAAATTTTATAGCTAATTTCTTTGGTCAGGACAGTGCCCATTCAGCATAATATCTAGACTGTAAAGAGATGAGAAAAAAGTATTCTGAAAAATGAGTGTGACAAAGAACTAGATACAACTTCATTAAACTGTCTCAAAAATTCAACACTTAATTTGCCCTAATATATAAATAGCATTTAAATTCATTGCTTCTAAATATTTCATATGCTTCTAATAACCTAACCTACAAATACATACTGTGCAGTGCCACCTCTTTCACCCAAATACATTCACAGAAACACATGCCTTTTTATTTTCTTCCTTCCCATTTTTTTATGGCATATGCTGGTACCTTCTTTCCTGAAGCAAAACTGATTAGAGCTGCTCTAGGGAGATTGCACAAAATTTCATTTAAGTTAAAATATTTTTTTAAACTGTAGTATATTCATCATTTGCACTACATAATGTCCTCTGTGTCCAGTTAACTTTGTGTTGTGGTTGTCTCCATAGATTACGTTAGAAAAGGAAGGATTTAGCCTCATTCGGATCTGTTCCTAAGATCACCAAAATCATAAGGGAAAGCTGCCAGGGACATGAATTGGCTTTGGACCAGTCCCTATGGCAGAAGATTATTTTGTTATTATGTCAGGGTTTTTTTTCAAATCAGTAAAATCCTCTGATCTCTACTTCCTCTGCTGTTTGGGATTTCAGAACCTGAAAATTACTTAAACATCTGAAAACTTTCCTGTTCTGTATTGGTAATTTTTATTACAGAATTCTTCTTGGTCTCATTAATTGAGAACTATATTAATGTTAATTTCAAAATTCTTGGGCTTTTAAGTGGTCTTTAATGGTTAAATTTCAAAGCAAATATTTATTAATTGACATTAAATGTGACATTCTGTCAAGATTCACCTGCCAAAACTCTTGGGAAGCTTCTAGTTTTGGAATTTGGCAGCCACCTTCACACTGTACTAACAAGGAAATGCATAGTCATTAGGGTGGCTATTGTTTTTAATATTTAAACTTTATTTTGAAGAGATTATTCTTGCAATATTATTACTTCTGACAGAACCCACTGCTTAGCTGGTTAATTGCTACTTCAGTTTAATTTTTATTGATACAAATTGCTTTAAAAATTCAAACATGAGATTGGTGGCATTAATGCTGTTTAAGTCTGCATGTAATAAAGACACTACATTATTTAAAAGTTTATTTCTGACTTTCTGCTTCCAGACTTGTGTCCTAAGTGGTTTACTAAAACAATGGAAACTAATAGGGATTTTTAGAAAATACAGGCAATTTACAGAAAAAAAGCCCTCTACCTTGGGAGAACTGACTATTTGTGATTGAGTTCCTTTCAGCATACACGCACATATATTATCTAAAACTGTATGTAGCTGAAACTTTCTGACTTGAATAGCTCCCCAGGTGAAGAACTGTTTCTTATAGTCATTCAACAATATACATGCTACATGTCCAATGTAAAATATATTTGATTTATTTAAATAATACTGTAATTTAATGTACTATAACTATAACATGACTTATTGTCTTTGTTATACTACTTTGCTGGGGTATCACTCGTATTTCAAATCTATCTTTCTTTTTAAAAAATACTAGTCGCAGACATATTTTCATTAAAAATCCTTTCTTAGGATTTTTCTTCCTGAGAGGCTGAGAGGCTTCAGGAACAAAATGTAACCAATGGTTATCTGCTGCTGTGGAACCCAACAGGCGCATCTGTGATTGGCCCATGTTGGATGTTTACAATTAATGGCCAATCACAGCCCAGTTAGCTTGGACTCTCTGTCCGAGACACAAACATTTATTATTCATTCCTTTCTATTCTTAGCTTAGCTAGTCTTCTGAGATGAAGCTTTTCCTTCTATTCTTTTTAGTAGAGTTTTAATGTAATGTATATATTAAAATAATATATCAAACCTTCTGAACATGGAGTCAACATTCTTGTCTCTTCCCTCACCTGAAAACCCCTGTGAACACTGTCACAAATACTCTTCTAATATAACATATGATGTTTGTTTTCATTCCCATTTCAAAGAAAGATAAAGATACACTTATCTTCTGGAACAACAAATGAAGAATAAAGTGCATGTAGAAAAAAACAGTATCCTCTGTGGTTTTTTTTCTTATTGAGAAAATAGGAACTTGACTGTCTTCACAGAAGTCTACAGCATTGAAGGAAAGTCCTACACAGCCCCTCATCAGGCTTGATCAGATTAATTGTGATTAAGATTAAAGTCTCTATTCCATGGACCTAGATCTGTTTTAGAAATGTTAATGTTTTTCTTGACTGGAAATAGACTGGTACTGCTCTGCTGATGCAGTTACAGTCTTAAAGCTGTTGTGTAGGCAATTCCATCTGGAAGCATTTCCATCATTTTATCAAACGAGCTCAATTTAAGAACTGCTGAATTAAGAGCAATAATGTTGATATAGACATGGAAGTTTGCATTGATATATTTAGGCTGGAGAGCTGGGCAGAAAGAAACCTAAGGGAGTTCAACAAAGGCAAGTGCAGGGTCCTGCACCTGGGGAGGAATAACCTCAAGTCCCAGCACAGGCTGTCCTGATCTGCTGGAGAGCAGTTCTGCAGAGAAGAACCATTTATATGATAGGATATGATAATATATCTTATCTGAGACACAAGAGAACTCCTTTACACATGGGTCTGATTATTGTTTAAAGTCACAATTATATCCCAATGAGGCCTGTGGTCACCCTGGGAACAAAGCAAACAAGATGACGGAGAAGCCCCTCCTCTGAAGATGCTATGGCAGCCACCATAGCAGACTGTGTGGACCAGAAGACAAAAACAGCATGGCAGAGAAGGCCCTTTTTGGACCATGCTGTGGAGAGAGAGAAAGTAACAACAACACAGCAACCAAGCCTCTGAGGTGAGCTTCTCTCTTCCTCCAATTAACAACCAATGGGGGACAGAGGCAAAACAAAACCAGAGGGAAAACATCCATATTTTTGTCCAAAAGGCTTCAATGCTGCTGATATTGCTGAAAGAAACTTCCCAGCAAGTTGCAAGTCCAACCCCTCCTTAGCAAGAATGGCAGGGAGCTGGAACTGCGGCAGTGGCTGGGACTTGTGGACAGGGGTTCTGACTTTTCTGGCATGGTGCTGTGGCTGCAGGCAGCAACTGGAAAAACTTGTGGCATGTATTCACCCAGCAGGCAGTAAAGATGTTGTGAAATTTGCCCCAAAGTAATTTTGGATTGTGAAATGCAGCTTTCTGGGTTTCCTTTCAGAAAGTGGACACAACCTCATGTACATTCGTGTTTTAAAGGAACAAAGTGCACCTCCCCTCCATGAATCCCAGGTAAAGCACAGAAATTTGTTTCCCAGGGGTTGAGTTTTGAGGAGACAGGACAATGATAATCTGGGACAAATTGGCATAGAGAAGATACTAAATACACAAGTATTTTTGGGGCACCTAAGACTTCATGTTTCTGGGCAACTATCAAAACAAGTCCAGGATTTTTATTTTCAACTGATGATATCATGTGGTGTC
This sequence comes from Passerina amoena, assembly GCA_013401095.1. Taxonomy (NCBI): domain Eukaryota; kingdom Metazoa; phylum Chordata; class Aves; order Passeriformes; family Cardinalidae; genus Passerina; species Passerina amoena. Next base: position 1,793,951 of record WBNP01000479.1, read on the forward strand.
TTAAGGTATTTTTTTTTCTTTTTATGTTGTATATGCTGTAATAGATGTAAGGTTTTGTATGAGCCTTCACAGTTCTGCCCTTCTCTTTATGTAGTGAAAGTGTACATGGCTGTCTCTACTCAGTACTGATCTCCAGCAGTGTAAAATTTGTATTCAGCCTTTGTCTCTTCAAGCTGAACTGAATTCTAGTCACTAGAATGCAGTGGCTTTGGCTGCCAGACAGCAATTGTTTCCAGGCAGGCATTTATAGCATTGCAATGTAGTTGGTTTACCTTCAGGGTGGAATCAATGTAGGGCAGTTTTAACTCTGTTGTACTTGTTACTCATTGAATATGGGGATGCATTATTTACAGCAGGACTCCTTTAATCCTGAACATTTCAATCTGTACTGTCTCCTACTTTCACTGATTTAATTCTTTGCATTTTACTGGCACACTTAATAATATTGCAAGGGACACAATTATTTAGGAGTGTCAGGCATCTAAAATAGGATAATGCCTTCAGGTCTATCCTTTGTTTTTAGTCATATATTCTTATTTTGTGGAAGAAACAAAATTATTTTATTGAGATTATTAGAGTTTTAAATCTAGGCTTCATAATAAAGTGTATATGCCCCTACACTCAGTAGCCCCAAGTGTTTGGCATTTCTTAATTAATTTGTAACAAGGGTTTTCAGTTTATCCAAGAACTTTATTATATGAAACACATTTTCATTCAGCCAGGCAATGGTCTCATTTAACTTTGTGTTGGGCAGAAATAGCTTCCATAGCACTGACAGACCTATCCTCAAACTGAAGGATTCAAAAGGAGATAGGGAACAATGAGGTCAATGGGGCTTGCCTACTGAGGATATACTTTAGTTATCCTCACAGCTGTGTGACTTCAGAATTTGTGCTCATAGAATATAGAAATATTCCAGAATAGTTTTAAGGATATTACCAAGGAAGATTTAGTAAAGGAGCTCACAAAAAGGCTTATGTAGGTGATCCTTATCTGCCCACTGGAAGCTCTTTCACTTCAAGATAAAGTCAGATGTAGGTGGGAGTCGGTAATGATAATTTGCTGATGGTTTTAGGGTTTGTTTCCCTCCTCCTTTAAATTATTTTCTCATTCAATTTAAGGGGTGGAAAAATTATTTGGTATAGGAGGTTACCTCAGTGGATTACTTAAAAAGAAAATAATTTTGATTAGTTAACATGAGAAAGATGCAGAAGTATATGCTTCAATACTGAAAAAGGACACAGAAAAATACCAAAGAACAATATCCTCAGACATCATTCAGGTTTTAAGCTTAACCATTTGATTTGAATCCACCAATATAGTTAGATCACCAGGAGATATATTTGATAAATACTGACAGAAAACTAAAGGCAATGCCAAAGCAGGAGCAATACATTACCTATTCAAATATTGTGAGATAGTTATGGGGGAAAAAACTACACTCCAGACTCTACATGCTTATAAAAGTGGATTAAATTAGGCGAGGCCTCTATTTATTTGGTCTGATTTGACACCAACAGACATCTAATTTAAGATGTGTGAAATCCCCTTAGCTTTCTTAGACACATGGTATCCCAAATGACTTCTAAAATAGTTGGAGTAATTTTTTCAGTCAACCTGTACCTGGACCATTATTCTCATCCTGTAAGAAGCTGTAGCTTAAATCTTTAGAAAGTGTCTTCTATGAAAGATTGAATTGTATTTTTCTTAGTATTGTCCCGTAAATGTTGAAAATGTTTTGGTGCATACTATATTTTACACTTTTTTTCACTTACCAGTATTAATAGGCACAATCTCTGTTCTAAGGATTTTGCCCTTCAGTTGAGAAAGGAAATATTTTCCAGGTGTCTCTCAGCCTTTAATTCAGTCTGTTCTGTAAATATTTTGGCCACAAAAGATTTGATCCGTAGTCTATAGAAATTATAATGTATACAGAATTCTGTAAGGTATAGAAGTCAATAGTTAAAGGTTTTGACACTGAGATGAGTATTACCTGTTGGTTAGATTAATGCATATTGGACCTGTCACCTCCAGGGTATTCCCTGAAGCCTGAATCTCATGGAAGAAAAGCAATGTTTTATTTAGTAACTGCCAAAGGTTACTGGACTGTGATGTAACATACTAGCTACAAATTACATAACTGAATCTGCTCTTGCTTTTATTGACTATTATAGGACATTTGGCTTTGGTGTCGTTGTGAAAAGGTCTGGCTTCCTGGAAATCTTGTTACTTTCTATTATATAAGGGATGAATTAAAAATATCTTTATTTAATATGCCTTATTTTCTTTCAATGAACAATATCCTTTAGGTTTTCAGCATGTTAATTAAATATGTTCTTATGATATCTCTCATGCTATGAAACTAGTTAATCACATATTTGCTGTACTGCCTTTTTCTGCAATAAACAAGTTTTAGAATACTCTACCAGTTAGACCTTAGGGTGAAAGATGGTGTAGGTGGGGACCTAATTAATTCCTGTGTATGTACAAACATGATAGAATAGAGTTTTTATCTTCTTTCTAAGGGCAACTGGACATTGATATACTTATTTATTTAACTGCAAAATAAAGTTCATAGAATCCATTCATAATGCCATGTTCATTCTTGAACAAGGGAAAAAAGAAAAAGCTCAGAATGACTTCCCAAAGAATCCCTTATAACTTAATTGTACTTCTAGGACTGATTTTAAAAATCAATAAATATTTTTGTCCCATTCATAAAAGATTTCACTGTAAGCATTCTAGTCCAGTTTCCTCAGGAAGTAATATTTTTCAAAAGGGCATTTCAGTATTCTCTTCACAAAGGAACATTTATCATTTCCAAAGTAGACCTATTTACTCAAAGCTTCACTGTAAAATTATTCCATGGCATTGCTAGTTCCCTGTTTACCTAGGAGGTGAAAGTCTCCATTCCCCCTAGATCTCCTCATTTTCAATAGAGATCACCCATTTCACAGATAACTGGGATAGCTACATGTGTTAATAATACTTCAACAAAATTAGATAAATTGTATTCAAGAAATGGCCAAAATCTGTATGTGAGTTAAAGGAAAGATAAAGAGCTCAAAAGTGAATCAAGAAAAAAAAGAAAAATCAAAAAAGACCTCTCTTCTAGGAGGAACCAGCCACCTATTAGAAGGAAACAAAATAAAATAACTGCCATAGATGAGAAACTGGCATTTACATACTATAGTGCCTAAGGGATTTAAGTAAATGCTTCTTAAATAAGTCATTGCATGAAGTACCTGTTTCTTACTGAAGTGTTGAGACCAATTGCATTTCAGGCTGTCTGGATGTAAATTACCATGTCGTGATAACTAAAGCTTTTCTTTAAATAGAGAAAACATCACTTTTCAGGATTTAGCAAAAGAGCTTTTCACTGGTTCATGGGCCCCATGTCCACTTTTGTTTAAGACCTGTGGTGTAACATGAACTACTCATGAGCTAATTCCAGGGAGAAAAAATAAAACTTTTTTGAAAAAGCTTTTCCCTTGAACTTGTACTTATACTAGCAGCAGTGGCACTCTGAATAAGTAGATTTATGACATTGCCTTTAACTCATCTTAGTTCAGGTCAAATTTGATCTAAGTTTCAAGTTAGAAAATCACATTATTTTAGAAGCTCTCATAAATGTGTATTTCTGTTATGAGCTGACTGTTTAGTAAGTGCTTATTTTTCCTACTTTTTCCAGGTGAGTAAATTCAAAGTCAGAAAGGTGAAAGTAGCATCCACAAGTTGCTGTCGTGAAGATGATATACATTACTTTTTTGTTCTGTTCTTCAGTGGTCTTACATGATTGGGAGGAAAGATAGCAAGGCTGTGGGGTTGCAGAATAGAAAATAATGTGGTTGATGACTGAATTTTTAGTGTTAAACTTGGCCTTTGCTTCTGTGGTAGAGCAACAGTCTCCATATGTAGAGATTTATTACTCGGCTGCTTTGTCTCTTGAGATATCAGGTAACCACTGATGCTATTTGCTAAAGCATGCACCTGGCTGCCAGAGACATCTGGAGGAAATAATGTCTGAATCTAGAGGAAATTTTACTTAACTCAGGAGGAGAATTCACTGACTATATATATTAAGATTTCAGAAAGTGGATTAATTTTTAGTTTAGAAACAAAATACTAAGAGACCTTCAAGGCCCTGACAATACAAATGATAAAATGAGCATCTAAAATCTGTATTACTGTCTATGTCTATTTTGAAGTCTTTTATGCAAAAAAGAATGTTTTGTTGTGGTTCAGAGGCTCATCTTCTTGGTATTCAACACAAAATATTGTTTCAAACTTGAAATTTCCTAATGTGAGAGGGAAATTATGCAAGAATGCTGCTTTAAGCCCGTATTTTTTTCTTCTCTACACTAAGCATTGCACTGAAATACATATTCATACATTACCATGCACAGTGCTCCCTCTGTATCTTACCAGGCACTTCTTCCATAAAACATTACAACTAATGCATTATGCTTCTGACTGTTGATTATGGGTGATGTTATGACATGTCCCTTTGGGTTATGCATAGCGCACTAATTTTCACATGAGTTGGCTTTGTGCAGAACATCTAAATTTCTAGGCAATCTGTCAGTCTGTGAGGATAACTGCAGTGCTGTGAAGAGAGAGAGTTCATGTTTCTGTCTTTTTCTGAAATACTCCTAGCTATCTTGGAAACTATTCAACAGAGTAACAGATAACAGCAACTGCAGATACTCTGTGAAGGAAACTTGGCCTATGATTTGAATTGGCATGAGCAATTCCAGAACAAATCTGATTTTGGCCTTTCTGCTTCTTTTGCTCTTCAACCAGTATCTCTTGGTTCTCCTTTCTCTGTTTTTGTTGCTTTGTTCCGTGCTCCTCAGGAAAAACATATTTCTTGCAGCCATTTTATTTTGTGTACTTGGAACCAGGGGAGTAGAAGCTGAGCACTAAGCACTCTGACTTGTTGGGGGTATCATCTGGAGGGATGTCTGACTGGGCAAAGGGCTGTTCAGTGGGAACCACACTGTGAGTTCATCTTAGCAGCGACACCAGCATCTTTGTCAAAGCGCTTTCTCCTCCTTGCGGGAGACTAGATGTGCCAGTCATGCAAGGCAGTGATGAGTGACTGGGCTTGGAAGACAAGTTTGTCCAAGATAATCCCAGTTTTTAAAGTCTCCGTCTACACAGAGGATGTGAAAATGAAGCTCAGTGTTCTTGTTTGCAAGGACAGCATCACATTTCTACCTTGATGCCAAGAAGTACGCTAGGAAATGAAGAATAAAAATCTTGGGAGAAGCTGAAGATTGATGTAAAAATACTTCAAAGGCAATTCAGAAATTGAGTGTGTATATAGAAAATGAGAGGGCAGGTTAAACCAAAGGGAAGGATATGTCATTAGAAAAATGGTGTTGGGAAGGGACAGGGGAAGAGGACAGTGATTTAAAATGGTTTAGTATACTGGCTATGTGATGTGCCATATATGTAAATGTGTAATGACTATAGCTGAGTCTGTGTAGAGGAAGGGATGTGGAAGCATCTCATCTTTCCACATCTTAATATCTACTTTTGAATCCTTAACAACTACATTAGTCTTCTTCGCCCTTTAAGAGTTGTATAAGTGTAATGTTTTCATGTTTGACAACTCAGAACCTCCTGCAAAAAACAATCTATAAATCACTTTTGCTACCTAAAGCATTCAGAGTAGCTGTGATTTTTTGGAAATGTAAGTTGATGGGCTGCTTCGGTTGCTTTCTGAAGGCTATTTCTTTGTCCAGCCAGTGGAAAATACATTATCCTCTAATTTGTGTCAGGCAATTTTGACTTAATGGTGAGATACGATGAGAAAATTAGCAATGTGCTCCTTCAAATAAGGTTTTAAAAGTTGATATCTGTGCATATTGTTAGCTTGGTTTCTCTAGAGGGTGAAGAATTGAGAATAAAATATAGCACTTAAAATACTGTAAATAGTCATTCTTTGTAATAGAATGATGTGAGACAGTCTTTATTTAGACCATGTTGTTACAGCTAATTTGGAGTAAATATTGCAAATATTTTATTTTGTCTCAGCAGACAAAAAACAAATTGCAAAAAGAATAAAACTTTATTGCTTTATCTTGAAAAACATTTAAAGCCTTGAATTAAAAGATGGGAGGAATAAAGATTTCATAATTTTTTGTGTACTTAATGACACTTTATCTGAAAGGAAAGAGAACAACCTGTTGATATCTTTTAAGATTTACATTTGGAACAAGAGGGTTTTGTGTCTCTAAAGAGGGAAAATATTGTAGAACAAAATGAGGTAAAAATGGTATATTTATATTTTCAGACTTTAATGTCTATGAGCTGATTTTTTTCCCGACATGGAGGTCATTGACAGTGAGAGACAGAGGTAAGAGGCAATAGAATTGACCAGAACATACAACCTTTTAAACATCCAAAGAGCTGGGAGGGGAAAAGGAGGAGGAATGAAAGCACTAGCTGAAAAGCAAAAGCTGTTTTGTTTGTCCTCCCATTATCTTGCAGTTTTACTTTTAGATGAGAGGAGCACTAGGGGTAAGGGGGAATATAAAAAAAGCAGGGAATAGAGGAGGAAAACTGATGCGGTGTTCTGCATCAGCGGTACATGGTAGTTTCCTGTGCCTTAGGAAATGAAAGCGTGTCAGAGGAGGGATTACCCCAAAAGTGAGGGAGACTGGCTTCTGTGGATGGTAAGACCTTTAACAGCAGAGGCTAAAGTATTGGTGAGCAAGGTGGAGCCAAATACTCAAATTGTGCTTTCTGACTGGAGCAATTCTAGTTAAACAGACGTTTAGGAGATTTACAAATCCATGGTTTCCACTGATTTTCTGCTTACAAAATGGATTTCCCTTAATTTGAATGAATGACAAAGGTTTCTGGGCCAAGCATTGTAGTTCTCAGCACCTGCCAAATTTCTAAATAAGAAATACTTATGATAGTTGGAAAAGTTTTTGTTTGGTGAACTATGTTTTTGGAACTAAAAAAAAAAAGTAAGGTGGTTAAGTGTCTGGGGATTTTTTTGGTGAATTTATTTTTTCCTCCTTCAATGATATGTCTGAGACACGCAACAAATTGTGGATATAAAAAGACCCATTTCAATCAGTGACTCTGTGATTCTTTCAGCATATGGCCTCTTGCCTTACCATGAATTTGCATGTACATAGTAATTGAAAAAATTAATGAATTTCTAACCATTTAAAAGAGAAAATAAATTTTCAAGTGGAACTACCACTGTACATGGTAGCTGGTACACTGTACCAAGGCTGCTAGTTTTTGTGGTACTGAAACTGAGTTTTCAATGCTATTGCTCAAACCATGAAGTGCTATTGACATCAGCATATTTAACCCAGCTCACATTAGGCAGCTTCACAGATGGATAAGTACAAATAATAACTGCAATTCGTTTAATGCTGCCCTTCCTATCTACCTTCTTTAAAAAGCAGTTCTGCACTGTTAGAGAATGCAAAGCAGAAATTTTCAAATGATACAATAGGTAACCAATTGATTATTACATAATAGGAACTTATGAGATACTGGTAAATTATTAATATGCTAGTCACCCTCCACTGAGTCCCCTGATGAGTTGGGTTAGCCTGGCAGTCATCAATCAGAGGGCACTTTGATCCCATCCTATGATTGATCCCATAGGCTGAACATCTCTGCTGATGAGGAGCAGTTTTCCAATTACCTGCTTCTTTCCTTAGCATTTTGTATGTTTGTATTTTACCCCTGGAATCCTTGAGCTACTGACCACATCTGTCTTAGCACTCTTGCTTCTGTCTCTAATTTTGCTTTTCTCACCTGATGGAGCTCTACTGTATTTGTTTTCCCACCACACTTGCTTGCAGTTTAAAATCTTTTCACGCAAGTCGTAACACAGGTTATACTGCCATGCTACCTTGAAAACCAGGAAATAAACTCTCCAACCAATCTGTTAGATTAGAAAGCAGGTGTCTTATTTTATCTATTTTTTATCTGCAGTTGGATGGCATTTTAGAAGTTTGTCCTTCTAGAGGTGAGACTTTTTTGCTCTGAAGGGTGTTTATGCATAGTAGAATGAAATTATACGAACAGAAATTTTGCCTGGCAAAGATCCTCAGTTGTACCTAGCCTTGTTCACCTCATTGACAGTAATTGCACTGTACTGTGTAGGCCTGTTGATGGCAATGACAAATCATGGAGTTGTTCCCCTCATCATATTTCTTCAGAAGTATTTGCATTTCATTTTCTAATCACAGTTGCTAGCTTTCGTTTTGAACAGAAAAAAAAAGGACACACATGGTTTGATACTAGAAATAATCTTCCTCTCATATCTAAACAAAACCTTTTGAGAAAGTGCATGATAACACATCTGTGTGATAATCAGCTTCAGGTTGACCGGACTGGCCTTGTCCTACTTTCTTGATGAGTTCCTTGATTAAAAGTTACTTATGTAATGATTAGTAATGTAGAATTTTTTAAGGCCTCACTCGACATGTGCTCAAATATCCATAGTATTTGGGACTTGAAAATAGTTGGCAGGCTAACCTAGAGGCAGGCTTTAGTGGGATATGTTGCACAGTGAGTAGAATGTAAAATACAGAACTTATTTTATTTTAGGCGTTCATAGGTCTGTTTGTAATTTACTGTGTACTAGAGTTAAGGCATCACTTATGAGGCCCCTTCAGGAGAAGCATTCATTGTTTCATAACCTTTCTAGGCAATGGATAACATCAGTAAAAAATGTAATACAATGAATTTTGGAGACTACTTAAGACTGGTTTAGCAGTGCTCTGATAGAAAAGCTACAGAGCTTGGGCATTTTTGCTTCTCCCAGTCTCTCCTTTACATAAATCTGACTGTTATAGACTGTAAAGGAACAAGAAGTCTAAACCTTGTGCAGCTGGTTTGTGGAGAAGAATGTATCAAGGCAATGATTTAATGAATTATATTACAAAAGGGAAAGAATCCTGTATAGGTTCATACAGGACTTGTGTTGAATTCCACTTTACTGCTTCTTTTCACTTGAGAAAGAGATAAAGATCATCTCTAGAGTACTTTATAGGATACAAAAAACTTAATTTGTCCTTTTATTCTTCCATCCTTTATCTTTCCCATCTCTGAAATGCATTTCTTTTCAGCAGCTAAGTGAAAGAGGAGTTAGGGAAGCAAATGGTTATAAAAACAGAAGAGGTCTTTCAGAAAAATCCTTGTGTGAAAATATTTCAAGCCCTTCTCAGTTTTTTTTTTATCAGCTCTGATGAATGTTAGAATCCATGACTTGACTTTGAACTTTCAATTTGTGAGCCTATATGGTAGATTTGGTTGGTTTATGCATCAAAGGACATGCCTAGCAAAGAGTATACACTCAGCTAAAAAGCTCTCTAAGTAGTGAAAAGTAAAAGATACTGCAAGACCTAATTCCAGTTTTATTAAAAATAATCTGTTGATTTAATGGTTATGAAAGTAATAATGAAGGTAAGTTAAAATTATATTGGTGCATTTTTCCCAATAAAACTATAATATAAAGCCAATGACAAGGCCCCAGAGGACATAGGAAAGTCCATCGTTCAGAAGCAGTAAAGGAAAGAGAATTTTCTGTTGTTGTTCTTTTTCTTCAGATGTCACCTTCAAGTGATGCGTATTTTGCATCACTTGTGCAAGTACAACAAAATGGTTATTCTATGTTAATGTAGGATTTCTACTCTGAAAATATACAGCCCTAATGCTTCACCAGCTTGACTTGATGTAGAACTAACTGATGGAGATTTTTGACCTTGTTGAAAAAGAACTTCTGCCAGTGTAAGTTTTCTGTCATGCAAATGACTGTTGCTGGAATTTCAGATGTCAGTTGCATAATTTATTAATGAATTCTAATAAAAGAATATCACTTCTGTGATAGTCTTTGCTAGATCAGATAAATAGGAAAGGAGTAGAACAACATCCAGGGGCATGTTCTTTTTAATACTTGAGACATATTATTCTTATTGTGCATTCATAGAGTATCACTGGTTTAAGTTCAGATATGAGAATAAAATGTACACAGACATATTGTGTGCCCATAGAGAATATCAATTGCAGTCATACAAGTGGTTGCTGCTTTCAGAGACACAAACGCAAAAAAATATTTAGTACTGACTTTCTGTGATGTGAACATATTAACTGACTACCTAACATCACCTTGTCAGGAGCTTTATTGCTGTTAAAAATTACATTAGTAGGCATATCTAGTAATAGTCTAAAGGAATTAGATGGAAACCCCTTCAAAAGTTCTGTGACAAGGAGAGAATTTCTGTCAGCAGGAGCAAAGATTGATAGCTTAGTTTACCTGGGCTTGTGGCATCTCTGATTTGTAAGTGCTGATTTGGAAGGATTTGAACTTTTTACTCCTGGGTTTCCATGTCTCATCCACCACAAAATACAGCGCTTCTGTAACTTTTCTTAGACAGGCACTAATGACGGTGGGAAATAAGAAAAAGAGCTCCTTCTCTGTGTGTGTTTTGCATGATTGATTTCTAGTTTAGAGGTTTGTTCTTGGTTTTGGAGGTTTTTCTGTTGGGTTGGTTTGGGTGTTTTTAAGAAGGGAGAGTTCTAAAGATTTGTACTGCAACACTTTCTAAAATGTCTTCTTGTTTGTTTGAATTATTGTTAATCTGAAATGCAAACAATAGAATGAGATTTCAGTGAGTTCTGTGTTCAGTGCTTACAAGTGATTAACAGAACATTTCGAAAGCACAATGTTTGACAAAGATGGATATTTTTGCTTAGTTGCTGTCCTGAATTCAGTTATTAGTAGGAATGCTTTCAAAGGTTTGTTACCTGGTACTGTGGGTTACTTTATGTCAAAGCATACAGATACTTTTCATCAGCAGCCAAGTGTAAATTTGAATTAGAGGAGTTTTTTGACCTTGTCAAAAGTAGACAGGTGAAAATACTCCAATAAACAAAACCTTGCCATCTTTCCAGTCACAGTTTCTATAATGCACTCCTGGTCTCTCTGAAATTAATATTACCAGTGTCAGTAATAAAACATATTCTATGTTGACGAAGATTAAAAAAAAAGAAATGCCTCAAAAGTTCTATTATACACTTGCCATTCCGAGTATTGCTGTTGAAGTATGGTTTTTTTGTCAGCATTTTATTTTTGTGTCTAATCCTATGCTTTTGATGACAAATGATCTGTGCCATCAGTTATCCCATAAATAACTTCAGGAAAGAACAGATTTTAACATGGAGGGCTATCGAGATTTTGACTAAAGCATTTGGAAAACGAATTAAACATGAACAACAAACTAGTAACACTTCCCTCAATGGTTGTAAAAACCATTTTCTTAGGTTTTTTTTAATCTTTGTTGTGAACATATTTCTCTTTCCTGAGGCTCTGAAGTATAAGAGGTTCATATTGGAGTGTGATTGTTTACAGAATTCACCATCTCCAGTTAATTCCATTAATATGTCCCATCGGAAGATTTTATGATATTTTAATATTTTGATAATAAATTTCTTAGTGGTTATTAAAAAATCATTATTCTTTTTGGTAAGGAAACCTGTCTAGTAGAAACTAATGTAGCTTATTAGCTGCACTTATGGATGCAGGGGGAGTGTGTTCTGCTTCAAATTTTTTACCAATTAATAAGTATTGAATCACTAAATTTCTAATTTGCTACTCAATTTAGTCTACAGAAGAGTCCTAGATTTATTTTGAAATATTTTTTGTAGATACATAGTATCACATTTAAGATTGCAGACTACAGAAGTAAAGATTATCAGTTTTTTTTTTAATTAGAATTTATTGGTCTTAAAAATTACAAATACCTCAAACTATTTTATGAGGCACACTTTCAGTTTTCTCTCCTCAGACTGAACCTCAGATTCACTTTAGACTGGTGCATGGTTTTTAAGAATCTAGTTTAAAATCATGGGTGCCTTTTTTCTTTTTGTGGGAAATGAAATATTTTAATCACCCATAGCTTACTTTTAAAATTCACTTTATAGGAATTGGTTTTTAACTGTTCTTGTATTTTATTTATGATTTAGATGATTTCAGGCTATTTCACTGTACAGTTATATAACCTATGCTTCAGCAGCTAGTCCACGCGTATGTCATAGGGCACAGTGTCAAAAGCTTTCCTAAAGGCTTCCTTTTTGTTCAGGAAATATCAAGAGGGATGTTGTGGAAGATTCAGAATTTAAACTGTGTTATGACAAGTATAACCTAATTAGAAATTAACAGGACCTTTTCTTAAGCTAATCATCTTAAATGTATCTATCCTGATCCACATAATGGGTGTTTTGTTTATTTTGAGTGGTCTGCTGCTCAAATAGTTTCTTTGAGATTAAAATACAATCTTTTTAATTGTATAAGTCTGACACTTGGGAGCAGGATGTGGAAATTTCTCCTGATAACAGCAAACCTTTCTTATTGTTTGTTTTGCTGACATATTTTTGTACTGCTGGAGCCAGCCATATTGAATACATCAATTGCTTCATTAACCAGTGGTTGATTAATCTGTTTGTCTGCTTGTCATCTCTGCAACACTCTGTAGAACCAAAGGTACAGGTTGATCTTTGCCCACCTGTGGGTTTCAAATTATTTTTGACTTCAGCAGCCTTATGATTTGATTGTGATACTCCATGATTATAGCATCCATAATTCTCTATGAAAAAAAAATGTCATCTGGTTTTGCACAGAATAAAATCCTTTTTATATCAAGATTTTTCACTGTACATTTTGGAATGTTTTCATCTTTTAGGGTTGAAGGGTAAAGCAAAGTTAAATTAATCAAGTTACTAGCACTTAAAGTTTCTAAAGAAACACACACACTGAGTGGATTTTCACATTACACTCACAGCAGGGACTTTACCTCTAGTAAATGCATCAGTTTAACAGATATGAAAGAGAGAACACTATTCTTCCTTGCCAAACAAAACTGTTGCTCGGGTGTTTTAAAAGTTTGTTTGATCTCTTTATTCCTCATATAAAACGAAAGATTAAGGAATAGTCGCCATTCCCAGATGCAGCTGCTTCTCTGACCTGGCTCTGGGTGAGAGAACATCTTTGCATAGTAGTCCTTTTAAAACTATGGACTCTGGATGACTTTTTTTCCCCCACAGTTAGAATTTGCCTCTTCTCTTTTGAAATTTTTCTGAATCTCTTTACCTAAAAGAATAGATCTTATTAAGGTTCATAGGTATTATCTTGTCATATAAATTGGAGAGAATTGGGAGATTGGGGAGTTCTATTTGTCTTGAATGTTGATACCTTAATACAGGGGTGCTCTGTTTGCCTCCCCTTCACCAAAGGCTTGTAGGTCTTCTGACAGCATCTCTTGCCTCTTGAGCCCTCTGTAAGGCAAAACAAAACCAAAATCATCAATCACAAAGTGAAGAATCTAACAAGTGAGTTGAATGACTGCAGGGTTTCAGATCCAGTGCAGAAGTGATGAAGCCATATAATTCCTGATAGTAGCACAATACTCATAAGGATCTGTATAGCACATCGTGGAACAGGGCTGAGTCTTGTCCTAAAAGTCTTTATTACTTCTTCAACTTAAAATGTCTGCTAGGGATATATCATGTGCACTTTAAACCTGGGTAAAGCTGGAGCACGAGAGATGACATATATATAAAGTAAAAATAGAAAGGGGGAGTGGAGCAGGAGGAGGGGATGTGATTTAGAAATAGTCTGGAATCTCTTAGCCATTTTTAATCATTGTAAACGAATGAAGAAGCAGGAAGCAAGTAATTTAAGATCACTTCCAGGTCACCTTTAACAGCAGCAGTAATATCATTACAATATATGAGCTGGAACATAAGAGAGAAAGAGCTGTTCATTTTAAAAGCTGAAATAGAGCAATTAGCTGGAAAGGATGTGTCATGCCTTACAATAAAAGTTAAATTATGGTAAAATACTTCCTTGCAAAAATGCTCACCATGTGCCAAAGCCCACACATCAAACCACAGGGAATACATGTTGCAGCACAGTAGTTCCCTCATCTGCCCAACTGTAAGAATGTGAGGGGCATTTCTCCACTGTGCTGTGGCAGCTTGGTGTTTATTATAAGGCTTTGATTTCACTGAAATTGCTCTGTAAAACTAGGCTAATGTAGTATGAGGACTTATGACTTCAAGTAAATCCCTGGTCACCTACGGATTCAGACAAGCTCTAAATGCTGCTGCCCCTCTTTGATTGACTGTGGTGGTTTTGGTTTGCCACTTTGAGTTTCCTGGCCAATGCACCAAATAATGTAGTGGGTTTCGTGCCGGCCAAATGAAAGTGCACCTACTAGAGTTATTATTTTCAGCTGTGAGATAGGATTAAGAGAAGAGCAAAGCAGGCTCAAACTTTAAAGGGGTATAAAGAAAACTTTATTAACAGAACTAAAAGAAAGAATAAGAAGAGTCTGAATAAAACTTTCAGAACACCTCTCCTCCCCCCACACTCTCTTTTCTTTCCCACTGACAATGTAAAGAGACAAAACCTGGGATTTTTAGTCAGTTTACCACTTCTAGAATAGTCTTTCATCAGTTCTCGTAGGAAGAGAAGTCTCTCTTGCCATGCCATAGAGACTTCTCCACAAGAAACAGTTCTCTCATGACTTTTAATTTCCACAAATAGCAGCCACCTGAAATCTGTAATCATGAAGTCCATCCCATCTTTTACAGCCTTCCCACAGCTGCTTTTATGGGCCATGTCAACTTGTGGGGTACTGTTTTAAGGAAGAGCAGTTAAGAAGCAAAGGTTCTCTTTGTCGATCTCTGAGATCATCTTCATCTCTGGGAACAGAAGTTTTCTTCTTTCCCTGGGGGCAAAGTGACTTCATCACTCTTATCTCTCTTTGTTCAAGCTTTTCATTTAAATCACAGCTACTTCAGCTTCAGCATAGATGCTTTTGCTCATGTCTGGAGTTTGAACACTTCAACCCCCATGCTTTTTCATGATTTAGAGGGATAATCTAGTGTATCACAGGCCATCACCACAGCCTTACCAAAAGCATTTAGGCTTAAGACTAAGGCATCTCCTCATTCTCCTCCCATCTGGTATGTTACTTCTTTATTGACCTTGGTGTCTTCATCTTGTTTCCCTACATGTCTTCACTCTGTCCTTTTCTCTCACTCAAGAGAGGATCGATGTTTTGCAAGATTCATCTGTACAGTGAAAGAGTTAATATTGCTTCCAGGCCTGGTTCTGTGATTCTCTGCTGGGCTGCGGCCGGAACTGTTTATGGTGGAAGATTCTTCGGGGCTGCACTGGAGGGGAAGCTGGGACCTCAGCAGCAAGGCTATGACTCAGCAGCAGCATGCCGCAGGCTGATGGCTTCCTCTCCCCCTGCCCGGCAGTTTCTTGTGAAACTCAGCAGTGGTAGAATTCAGCTGAGCCACGGGTCATCCTTGCTGCGCTAGGGAGAGGGCGAAACCAGCCCAGAGCTGCTCCTGAGGCCCAGCAGGCCTTACTTGGCCTGGGCCGGCGGTGGGGTGCAGGCCTTGGTGTCAGCAAGATGTCAGCACCCACAGCCCAGCCCGGACTTGGCCAGGGCCCTGCACCTCCCCTTCCCTGCCCGGCCACCACTGGGGCCCGGCCTGGCCCTGTCAGGCTCTGTGGGCTGTGGTGGATCGGGGCTGGCTCAGCTGATGCCCAGTTACCTCTTCAAAGCCTGAAGCAAGAGAACAATTCCCGGGCTTTGGTTGTTGTCCGAGGGTGACGTTATGATGCTTGTATCCCCATTCGTGCTGTTTATGCTGGATATTGTGTTCTGTGCCTTCCAGAGTGGCTCTGAAGAGTGAAAGTTTTGTTTGGGTTTCTTCTCAGCCGGCTCCTCCACAGCTGGCGGGACACAGAGACGGGGCAGTACATAATGCTGCTTTTGCTTTTTTGCTTTTGCTTTTGCTTTTCGCTTTGCTCTCGCTCTTGCTTCTGCTTTGCTTCTGCTTGCTCTTGCTTCTGCTCATTAGCTAGTTTAGCTAAACAGTCCAAATTTCTTCCTGGAGTGTTTCTCCTTTCTTTTTTTTTTTTTTTGGACCTACTGGAACCTGCTCCAGACTGGGACCTGGGAACACCGAGAGTTTGCACCCTGTGGCTGCAGCAGCTGCCCCAGTGCTGGAGGGACTGAGAACAGAGTGACCACCCCCAAGAGAGACTTTCTGAATTTGTCGTCTTTTTTTCAGAGCAGTGAAAGAGTGGTGTCATCTGGTATTGTTCATTTGGTGTGCTGGGGGGTGCTGTGCCTGTTAAATAAACAGGTTCTTTCCACTTCTCTCTGAGGGATTCTTCCCGAATGGCTGGGGGGAGGGGCCATATGGGTTTGCTTTCTGGAGGAGCTCCGCTTTGGAGATTCTCTCCCAAATCTGCCCTAAACCAAATTAAATGTGTATCTCACAGAGGCAGATTCTGCTCTTTCAAGTGGTTTAACAGGTTGTCAACATTCAAAACTAGTCACTGATTGGTGTTGTCAGGCACGGAGGAAGCTCTTAGCAGCTCCTCACAGAGAATCACTTCTGTGGCTTATGTTTTTCCCTCCTCACCACAAATCTATCAATGAAAAACCAGCACATAGTCATGCTAGAAGCTCTACGTCACTAATGAAAATACTGGAGGGACTTTGTGCACTCCTAGCTTGGTTTCAATTTTCTTTTCATTTTTCCTATATTTTAATATGTTCCATGCTGGCCTACAGCAGTCTGTCCGGCTTTTTTCATTGTCATGTCTCTCAGAAACCACTTCAGAGATTCTTCTATCTGACCAAATGTGGAGACCTTTGTATGGTCTACTTTGCTTTATATTCTTTATATGTTCTTGCAATTTTACTTTGTGCTTTAACTCTCATTAAATTTTATCTTGTGCTTTAACTCCAAAAAAGAGTACTGTGTTCTGTGTGTTACAGATGTCACTCTATCAGGGTGGGAGCCATCACCCAGCTTGAGTCAATTCCTAGTTCTTGATATGCTGCCAACTGTACTGACTTCCACCTTGGAATCATATCTACAGTAGCATTAATGGACATGGAAATACTGCCTGGGGAAGGCCAGGCAATAATATACAACTCTTCAATTATTTTTGATTTGATTTATTTAAGAAATACAATTTAAAAAGGAAGTAGCCCACTGAAATGTACAACACCATTAACTCAAACTTCCCAGGTTCATACTTTCATTAAATTATTAGTAGAATTTGCACTTAGTCATCAAGTATGTTGAGTTTATTTTTGATAGAAGAGTATACTGAACAAATAGATACATAATTGAAAATAGAAACAATGTAGTTGGAAGCTTCTTTTTGTAGCTGAACTCATTATCTCTTCCCAAAAAATTACTTTCCAGAACTAACGTCATGAAAAAGCAACTTGCAAGTTGCTTTATATCTGTGTGATGAGTATTAAGACACGATGGATTTTTTCCAAAATTTTGTTTTGGAATGAGAACTGCAGATATTTAGGAAGCTCTATAATTTTTTATGGTGAGCATTACTCAACTTCACAATATGCTCTAATGGGCATGGTGGTATTTGGTCAAAAGACAGGCTTGATGATCTTGTACATCTTTTTAAATTGTAATGATTCTGGTATTCTATGACCATGAACCAGTCTGAGCCTGAAGCAGAGATTAATTGGGGGATTGGGAATTCATTAAGCAGCTGTGCTTCTAGGGGCCAAAAAGTCCTGAAGATAAAAGACACGACAGATTATTTGGTGGGGTTTTCAAAGGAAAAAAAAAAAAAAAAGTCTAGAACGTCTGGATGCCAGTAGCATATATATAACAATATATGGGAATATTCAACTGAAAAATGGACATTTTATGCTTAATTTGTGGTTCATATGATATGGTCTTTAAAATTAAAAATTAAAGTTTAAAATGTCAGTGCCTGTGGAAGGAATGTGGGACTTCTCCTGTGGAAACAATTACCATGAAAAAGAGAGGTTTTCACAGGCTGTGGAGAGCAGGTCTGGAAGTCTGTGGACTGAGAAATTTCTGAAATAGGTCTGGAAGTCTGTGGACTGAGAAATTTCTTAAAATGAGGAAAAGGGACTGCTGAGAATTCAAAAGCCAGTTATCACAATCAAAGAAAATAACCTTTCTGGGGACAAATGAGGACTGGGTAGCGTTTGCTAAAACTTGAAGTTGTTGATTCATCTGAAATCAAACCAGGAAGTAAGGACCCACTGGCAAGGACACAGTGGGCAAGAGCAGGGATAATTATCCCCCATATAGTTCTAGGCTGTTGGAACAAGTCACTTTAGATTTCTCAATTTAGAAAACTCATTGTTGTTTCACATTAATCTTTAAATAAATCTTCATTCTCATAGAATTTAAAGCTTTTTGGTCATCTTTACAGATGCTATTGTAGTGCTCTGTTAAGTGATGAAGGGGAATTATACTTAGATGTACTTCAAACCTTTGGCTGATTTGGTTCCTATAATGAAAAAACCCCTATTAATTTTCGATATTCTTTGTGGGCATATCGAGTCTGCAAAAACCATGAGTGGTTACAGTGTGTAGTGGATACATCTATATGTCTCTTTTCCCAATAAATTAATAATAAACAAAACAAGAAACTTCCTATGAACTGCTTTCAGACATCAGGCTATGATGAGATTTGGTGCAAGAGAAACAGATAGACATGTTACTCCTAAACATGTGACATCTAAAACCAGTCCAGCTTTAAAATAAGACAGCAGTTATGAGGTTTCTGTTTCTGAAATACTGAAAAATATTGCTAATTGTAACTATGCAGCTCTATTATGAAAACTCAGTGCTAATAATATTTTTAAAATAATGATGAAAAATGAGTGAGAGTGGTTGAAATGAGCAGCGCTCTTATCTCAAGAAATGCAGACTAGGGTTTTCCCCTCTGTTTTTGGTGACAGGGCTGCTGGCAGTTCCTGTAAGCATGAGGGGAGCAGAACAAGTACTTGTATATTGCCTGTGGCTGGAAAGGACCTTGAAAGTGCACCAATCTTTCAGATTTTGTAAGCAGGTTAGACCACAAATCTATTTTAAAGATGGTGTTGTCAACAATACTATCTGCACTTCTCTAGGGATGAGCCCTTCTCAGAGCATGGCAACACAGGAAGAAGAGGAAATGAAATCTCTGAATCTTCTTTTAGCGTCTTGCAAACATTCCAATTACTAGGGTTGGAAACTTTATTTCCTATCTGGATATCATAGGAGAGCTGTAATGAAAGAAGTGCCATTCATCATCCCTCCATATTCCATGGGCAGCATTTAACACTGATTTCACTCACTTTCTTTTTCAATATACATTTCTCCCTTGCCAAGTTTTTAATAGCAGACAGCTTATTCTAGCTCACCTGTCTCCTGCGATGCTCATGTAACACATTAATCTAGTGCTTTATGATGGAATGGGAAAAATGCACTTTTTATCTCGTAACTACTTGTGTAGAATTTTTTTCATGTCTAATATTGGAAGAAGATACATGGATAAGTTCATGCCAGTGAGCCTGAGAGTGGCCATGGAAGACTACATTTGAGTTTTTATTTCCTTCTTACAACAAACAAGCTCATTCCTTTCTGCAGACTGCGGTTAGGAGCAGGCAGATCCTATTTGGTCTGTTGGGCAAATTACCAACCTATTTGGTGTAACCCAAGACTCAGGAATATCAAACCATTTTCTCCCCAGAACTTTTGTTGTGTTCCTTGGATACACTTACATGAAAAGCACAGGTGTCTGTACCCAAAACACTCTATCAAATTGTAGTTGTTTCATAGCACAGCTGGCAGTTAAGCTCTGTGACTGAGTGAATGGAAAAGCTTTCTAGAACAGTCAAAAAAATTAAAAACAAACAAAGCTAAATTTGGAGGGACGATGGCATTCAGTTTTAGCCTTTGTAGGCAGCACTACCCAAACTCAGCAGCACTGTGTTTACAAAGAGGCAGAGCCCTCTCTGGCAAAGTTCCCCTCCTGCATTCTGCTGCTTTTTCTGAGAGGAAATACAATACAAGATCTGTTTTTGCTGCTCCTACTTCAGCTGCTGAAAGTTTAACTCTGTAATTAGTTCCCCTCATTTGCAAAGAGGAATGAAAGCCAAAGTGAATGGTCAGAGCAGAAAATCAAACAGAACAGACAGTACCTGCCATGTTTGAAACCAAGTTGCATTTTTTCCCAGACTGCTTATGCAAGCAGTTAACAGTTTAACTTTAGATGTTCATTCGCATTGGAGTGCTGTGGAGTCACTTTTTGAAACAAAGTATGCTTTCATTTCCTTTCTTCCAAGTATCTTGTATCTTGTTGGCTGTTTTTCCCTATGATTTTGAGGGTGTTTCCTGTAATTACTGGATCTAGATGCAGGTTATTTGAAAATAAGCAATTAAATCTTGATCTCTAAAAGCAGTAGAGGCTTTTTGAAACCTGTTCAACCTTGCCAGTTCTTTAGCTCATTTGCCAATTTAGCCAAATCAGTAGAATGAGGAAGACTTATCTTCTGACTGTTTTACTAATAATTGAGCCAATTCAATTACTCCTATAGACTTGTTAATTCCTTTTTTCTTAATAATTTGAAGTTAAATCTACTTCACAATAATTTTTAAAAGATGCACATGAAGGTACAGTAGGCAGTTACGTTTTCTGTGTTTAGTTTTTGATTTTTAATTGTTTTTGTCACAGGTGTTTTTATGTATTTTCTTGTGCAAGCATTTGAAAGAAAACATATTTATGAACTGCCAAAGAATTTACAGTCATTATATTAGTTCAACTCGGAACCAGTGCTAAGTGCAAGACTGAATTCCTTAGCAGCTATACCAGCAGCTGGTTTTTAGCTTTAATATTAGTTCAGAATCTGACCCCATGGGTATCTAGATGGTGACAGTGAAAATCATGAAAGATGATCTGCACGCCCTCATGAAGCGAGGCATGCTGACTGTTGTGGTAATTCCTCATGAAGACAGCTTACTGAATTAAACCTGTGTTCTTTAGTGCCGCTTGTGCTGAAATGTGATTTATAGAGCGAAGTCCTCTTACGCTTGTTAGGATAGAAATAAGAAAGAAAAAAATTCAAGGCTTTTGTTTTTATGTGTTGGTCCCTGAGCTAAACTATCTGGTTGTTCCAAATGTTAGTTGCTGTATATGAAAAACGTTTAATGGTAAGGTTGTATGTAGTAAGAATCGATGGAATGCAATAACCATTAAACTTATATGTTGTTACTTTCAAACAACTCTCAATATATATATAGTTTAAAACATGGTGTTTTTCTCATAGCTAGAACATGCTGTGCTCTTGGAGAGGCACAGAGAAGGTTCCTGGTGGATTACTGCCTACACTTTA
Organism: Passerina amoena; assembly: GCA_013401095.1. Classification (NCBI taxonomy): domain Eukaryota; kingdom Metazoa; phylum Chordata; class Aves; order Passeriformes; family Cardinalidae; genus Passerina; species Passerina amoena. The sequence continues at coordinate 1,815,199 of WBNP01000479.1, forward strand.
TAGTCGGTGCAGTATTTTGAATAGTTAAAACATTGCCAGCAAGAGAGTCTCAGGAACAAATATCTTCCCTTTTAAGACAATGAAGTTTGTATGAGAATTGTTATCAGAACTGCAATAGTAAAACTGAATAGTTTTACTAATTTTTAAGAATTTCCTGCCCAACAAGTAATTAGGTAAAGAACACAGCATTCATAGCGGCATAGATACTGTAGATTCTCTTAGCAATGGAGAGAAATCCACTTACAGGAAAACAAAAAAATATTTATAAAGATATTATAAGACAGGAAAGTTTTCTTTCCCCCTTTATCCCCAGTTTCAGTGGTCAAAGACGAACAAAACACACAAAATTTGAAATGAGGGTGCTTGGTGGGGTGAGAAGAAGGCTACATTCAATAATGCTAATGCCAGGATTCAGCATGAAGTTTTGAGCTTAGATCAGTTCTCTGAGCTTGACAATAGGGCTCGGTGTGTCTGCTAGATATCAAAAGTAAAAGAAACACAAGCAGAAGCACTTGTGAATCAAAGCCTGAGTTCATGTAGCAAGCCAACAACATTTGCTTTAGACAGTTGAGCCAGACTATCACTCATGAAAACTAGGACTCCAGGAAGCATTTTAGAAGCGCCTTTGTTTCTAATGTGAAGCGATTTTTGTCATCATATTTGTTCATGGAGCAACACTTATTTCTGAAGTATTATTAGAGTCTAGCCTTGTAGTGTGTAATTGTCTTTTCTTGTGTTTACAATACAATGATTTTTGTCATCTCAGTGGAGATAGAAATACTTTTCTGTGTCTTTGGCATTGCATGTGATGCCTGGTCAACTATACTAAGACTATTTTTTAAAATATATTTCTGAACAGTTAAAAATCAAACACTGAGACTATGGAATACTAAAAAATGAGTCTTAAAGCACACATTAAAGCTCAAAATTGTACTTAGTATTTCAGAAAGCTTTTGAAAGTTTAACCTTTTTACTGAACAAGTGTAAAGATTGGGTTCTCAGAGCATGAAGAGAGGCTATAATCAGACTAATATTAATAATTTTATTCCTGCTTTATAAGCATCTAATTTTGTTTTCTGAAGTTAAACCCTACTTTGATAACATGTACATATATTTTTCTTTCTTAACAATATGTTTATCCAAAATATTGTCCAGAACATAAGCACAGATCCCTAGAAAGTTGGTACCCGAGGATTGTTGATCTTTCAATTTCTCAGTATATATTTTCTTTCTTCAGTGGTAGTGCATCACATACGAGGACACTGAGGGCAAAGCCCCAGGTCAGGCCCATGTCTTCATGAGTGTGTTATGTTGCAGAATAATACACCCAAGAGGCAGACCATGTTTCTGGTGCTGGTGTCTGTGCAATAAATTGGACTCATCATATATTAATTTTGCTTTTCTTTGTTATTCTCCCAAATAATCTGTTCCTGTTTGTGAACATAAATATATTCTATGACCACATCCTTGAATAATTAATTTAATTCCCTTTTTTCCATTCTGAGAAATGCAATGTTTGACTTTCATCACTCACCAACAAATAAGTGTCTTATGTTCCACAGTGAAGCAGATTGATGTGAAGGTAAGCTTTAATGTCCATGATATCATGACCTTAAATTGTTATAAATTTGGAAAGTAGAGAGAATGCAAAAGAGAAGCAGCCTAATTTTAATGGGCCATGCAACATCTTCTTGTCTTGGGATTCTGGTGAGATTAAGTACTTCCCAGTAGTGCTTTGTGCAGAAGACCCCGCTTTGTTTATTGTTAGAGAATGAACTGGATGATGATGATTTTATTTTTATTTTTGGGGTTTTTTTTTTCAAATTATTTCTAATTCATCTTTCCTGATGGTTAAATTCACTGAGCTCTACCTATGCAGAAAAAGGGAGGACAAGTGAATCCATTATACCTAAAAGTAATGCTTAAATCTAGAATAATGCCTCAAATGCTAAATTCCAAAAGAAATGCTGTTGTATATGAAGTTTTTATTGGCATCCACTTAGAATGACTTGAATAATTTATTGGTGCCTTTCTGCTTGTCAGCAATGCATTCTGGTACACCCAGAATAAAACCTTAATGTCCTTGCTGGAAATAGTAGTAGGAATAAAAGCATCTCTCTCATATTAAATATATAGTATGTTATAAAAACCTGAGAGTTTCACAGAAGTGGTTATGAATTATGAGTTATGAATGCAGACAGTGGATGACAAATGAAAATCAATGGTAGACTACAGCAAACAGGGATAAGGACAAGAATAAACATGTTACTATCTCTAGGCAAAAAAGGGCTTGGCTTTGATTTTGATAGGTAACAAAGAGAGCAAAGATTCAGAAGCAGATTTGTTTGAATAAATACTAATTTAGTGCTTACAGAAACACTCTTAATGTTGTTTTCATATCTCTAAACTGAGTGTACTTTTTAGTTCAAAATTATTTGGAGTAGGTATCACAGAACAGAGACTCATGATATGTATTTAAGGCATTTAATAGAGAGGACCTAAATGCAAAAGGAAGCGTTTTTTGGATTCCAGACTACTGAGATGCAAAACACTGTGATGGAGGGGTTGCGGGGGGAGTGTGAATGCATGTGCCTGCCCCTCTGTGTCCATAGCTAGCCACATTCCCTGTTGATGGGCTGTTTTTTGGCCATGATACTGATCCCTTCAATTATCATGTCCTGCATTCCATGCATAGGTATGGCCATATGGGCAACTTAACAGCAACAAGCTGGTAATGAACATACATTGCAGCCAAGAGTCTGCAACACGCTCATGGCACCCACCAAGTGCCTTTCAGCTCTGCAGTGTTCACCCAGCACCCTGTTCAGTGTGCTTCCCATCTTCTGATTTCCCTCCATTCTTCAGAGAGATCAGGACCAAGTTCTGGAGCTGACAGTGGAAGCTAAAGTTGGGAAAGATGCTGATTGGTTTATTTCCCATCAGACACCAGGCCTACAGTTTTTTTATTTATCTACAAATATTAATCAATTCTTAAGGAATCTGGCATTGAAGGATTTGAAAAGAATTAACAAGGTAATTCTCTAATTTAGTGCTGCCAATGTTTAAATTCTACAATACTGATTATGTTTCAGAAAATGAGAAATAAAACCTCTGCAAGCTGAAGAGATGATGTCCTGAGATGACTCTGTCACACTTTCTTCTTGTTGCTGAAACCTGTTGGCACAACAGAATAAATACAGGAACAGGAAAAGTTGTGCTATGATATTATAGCTTGTCCGGGGCTTTTTTTTTCCCCTGAGAATATATTTTCATCAAAATACATATTATTGATTTTTGTGTTTCGTTAAATAGAGATGGTTTTTGGCAAAACTAGATAGCTATTAATAGATAAGAAAAAACAGCAGGAGATATTCCACTACCTTCATCTCTCCCTGGCATGCAAAACTGTAAGGTCAAACGGCATTTCAAGATATGGTGGAAAGACTAAAGAAAATTAAAATTAGAGCCATTATGCAGTGTCTTTTGGTTACATATGCCTCAAAATCTTAAAGGCAAACAAGCTCAGTAACAACAAAATCCACTAAACTTTTAAACGTCAGAAGATGGCTTCAGTGGTGATCACTTCCAGCATTCACTTTAATTCTGCTCTAATACAGTCTGTATAGTTGCCAAGATCTGACTTGGCAAGCACTTGTGGGAAAAAACAAAATTTCAAGAGTATTCAATGACAAAAAAAATCTTATAGCATTTTTGTCAAATGTTACAAGTAGTAGATAAGGAAATACTTTTTCTATCATAACATTGACTTCATAGCATGAAGTCAATGCTCAACTTTCAATTACCATTCTTTCTTCAGCTGTGGAAATAAACCTTGATAAATGTGTTTGAGGTACCTTTTAAATAAAAGATATATAGTAAAGGAGTTATAATAGAATTCAATTCTGCAAAATAAAGTTAATTAAAGGACAATTAACCATTTAACCAATATTTTAATTTATTTTTAAAAAATCCCCTAAAAGACCCACAGCAGAGTATATAAAATTTATTAGAGACTTACAAAGGTGTAATTTACATAATTTGGTGGGGACTTTTTATTGCTTCAGTGTCAGAATATATCAGAAAATAAATAGATCTCCACCTTAGAGAATGGAGTGAGTTTTAAGCCCATGGAATTGTGTAGAGCTCTAATATTTTTGTTCTGAATTACTGTGCACATGAAATGAAAAGGGCAATCATATTACAGAGCAATATTACAGTCCACAGATAAAATACTTAAAAGTAAATTTTATGCTTTTGGGGGCATTCTAAGCAAAAATAGTAGAAATTTCATAACAGTGGTTTTCTGTGAAATTTACAAAAAAGAGAGTGGTGTTCTTTATATCTATCACAGCCATGAGGAAGGGTAAGAGTGTAATTTCATGGAAAAATGAGAAAACATATTTTCAGGAACAAGGTTTAGCTAAGAATGTTGCACTCTCTGATTGAAACCATCCTTGCTGTACAAGGAATGATTCAGGGTCTAGCAGAAAGTAAAGAGAAAAGTTGTTGGTTTTTTTCATTACTAAAAGCATTTTATATTTAATCTTCTCTCCCAAAACATGGAGAAATGCTGTAAGAAGGCATTTTACCTCTCTGGAGAGCAAGATGTGCATCGACAGTGAGACTAAGTTCTATGTCAAGCAACAAATAAAGAAAGCATTACGCTGTTTTGAGTTTGAAAAACTTTAGATAGGAGTGCTGTGGTTAGCACTGACATACACAATGTCTATACTTGGTATCCTGTCTATTCTTCTTTCTGACACACTTGCCTGTCCATGGGAAGCAGAGAATTAATTCCTTGATTTTCTTTGCTTGTGTGTGAAGCTTTTTCTTGCCCTGTTAAACTGACTTTATCTCAACCCATGAGTTTTCCAGTTTTTACCTTTCCAATTCTCTCCCTAATCCTACTGGTGGGGGGAATGATCAAGTCACTGCTGGTGCTTGGTTTTTGGCTAGGGTTAAACCTTGATAATCTGACATGATAGGAAAAGAATTTTACAAAAATTGCTAATCAAAGTTATTTCAAATTAAAAAAAATTCTTTAGTCAATGAAACAACAGCTATTTTGCCGCTCACTTTGAATTTCAAATAACTATTTTGGATCACCATTCCATTACATCAATATAAGTGTGAACTTAGGGTTGGAATAATGAGGGGAAATATGTATTAGTATTTTTTTCCAATGGATTTCCTTAATGTAATTGCAATCCATCTAGCCTGTGTAGTGCCTTCTGTTTACTTAAGGTAACTGCTTCTTTCCATTATTTGGAAATTAATCTGAAATCTCTCAGTTTCCAGCTGGTTATTTTGATATCTGTTTTGATTTAAGAACTTGACTACTTTCAGTTGCTTTCCTCTGATCTGTGTTGTGCTATACCTCTAGAGCAGAGACATCCAAACTGACTTTTTCCCTGTAATTTCAGCTTAGCTTATTAATGTAAACTGGACTTTTTATACAGTTGAAATAAATACCCTAGACTATGACGTTTAGCAGCTAAATCTGATTGGAATTCTGCTCCGAAAGCATAAATTATTCAGAATGTGATGAATGATTTTTAAAATATCTGGATGACCGAGTGAGAATGCCAGTGGTTGATTATATACTGTAGACACAATGCTATGGGTGTTGGAAGCCCTTAATGTTCAGACATAAAATAGAAATATCAGACCTTCTGTGAATCTTATTATTTTACTTTCAATTACCTGTAGCATATAATAGTCTGCTTTGAGACCTGAAAAATAGATCTGTTTGGAATGGAAATGTTTTCTTGTAATGTTTTCTTAGTGCCCTTTACATGCAACCATTAATCATTTCTCTGAATTGCTCTTTTGGTAGATAAAAGAAATTTTCTGTGCACACCCTGATTTGATCTCTGTGCTTTAAATAGCTTCTGTTTTTCTTTTCTGAATGTTGCTTAAAAATATTGAAAAGACTGTGATCACTGCATTTCTCATATGTATGCAAGCTGAATTCTCAGGAGCATTTACTGTCTTGGATTATAGAAGAAGCTGTTGGCAAAAAGTCATATGTGTGATAAAACCCAAGATGCAAATCTTGCTGCCTGTGCAGATCTCTCATTTTGTGTGTCATGGATTCTCTTTGGTATTAATTGCAAAATCATCAGTGAGAAATCTATTTCTATGAGAAGAGACCTAGTACTCCTCATCAAAACACTTTTCCAACCAGTGACTTTAAATACTACCTTCCTGCTGTTCTTTAACAGTGTTCTGGTCTCATTGTATGAGAGGACAGAAAAAAAAAGTCTCTGTTGGATGCATAGGAGTCAATCAAAACATCATTTTAAAATGAATTTATAAATACTAACAAACAGGAAAAGTACCCTAGTTTGTTTAATGTGACATCCAGGGTATGAAGTTTGCACTTTGAATTTGTGAAGAGCCTAATGGTATCAAATTTGAGAAAAAAAGATCTTCTCTGCAATAAAAAATATGATCCTTTATGTAGAATAAATTCACTGTCCCTTCTTAACATCCATAGCAGTCTTTGGAGGCGTGGGTTTTCAGTGAATTACTGGCTGTGCAGTCTTCTATAAATAATTCTATTCAGCCCTTTCACTCTTAAATTTTAACACTTTACATTAAAATTCATTGTACTTTTGAAGATGTGGGGAAGACTAAGATGTGCTGAAAGCTTCTTGCATCCATGTTTTATAATAAAATATATATTTCTATTCTTTCTGGTAACTCTTATTACTTCAAAAAGTTTTTTTTTAGATTTTACACAATTTTTCTACTACAGACACATTTTTTTAAAGCATAAAATTAGTATATGTTCAATATTTATGTTTATATCAATAGTGGACTTACTTGTTGAACTACAGAATTAGTAGACAAGTAGGTGTTTTCCTCTTCCAACAGAGACAATTTCTCTGGACAGCTATGTTAACTGCACTCTAAATAGAAGGGGAAATAGCAGATAAATTACTTGTAATTTTTTTTCTCCCAGTTTTTGCTCCTCTTTCCAGATGCTTTGAATTGCAGACAAAAAAAATATTATGGAACTATAGATGCTTAAGTTTGAATTGCCATTTACTTTTAACTATGGCAGATGCTATTAGGAATAAAAAAAGAATATATAAATAGATTTCATGCAAGTTGCAAGAAGATACAGGGTTGGTAATACTTGTTTTAGGTATTATATAATACCTAAATAATATATAATATATAATATTTATATCATATATTATATTTATTTATATTATACAAAATATAATGTTTATATTATATTTATATTATATAATGATATAAATACTTGTTTTAGGAGTAACTGGACTTGGTTTTAACTTAGATTAAAGGGACTATATTGATGCTACTGAGAACAGAGAAAGTCTTAGTTCTCATAGGGTCCTGAATTCCCAGATTAACTATACTCTTTTGTCATTAGATACCTTCTCTCATAAATGGGGATTGGACCACCATGTACCAGATTTCATTCATACCTACAGGTGAACTGCATCCTTAGGGGGCAGGAGTTGTGATTATTCAGTTCTAAGAAGGAATAAAAATGTTCCCGACTCACCTCTCCCTCTTTCTTTCCAAAGGTGTACAGGTGCATTAAGAGTTTTTTCTGATTCAGTGCAGTGCTCCACCACTTTCTGACTCTCTCTCCCCATCTCTGTGTTTCTCTCTCTTTTGGGTTTCTCTCAGTCTGATGGAGTCAGTACTACCTGTACTACCCCTAAATGGGTCTGAACACTCTTTTATTACATTCTTCCAACTGGTTTGTTGGTTTGTTTGTTTTTTTGTTTTTTTTTTCAGCAGAAACCAAATGAGGTTTGTACCAAGGCTGTACCAAGCCTAAAATATTTTTGTGTGAATAATTTCCTTTATGCCAATGTTTTTTCCTCTTTGTGTGATAATACTAATCTGCCTAGACTCTGTTTACGGTAAACACTCTGTCTAACTCCATGTCAGGCAGTTGTCAGATGTGACGTGCCTTTTTTGTGTGTATTAAAGTGGGGATTATTCTTCTGGAAACAATAGAATACAGCATGCAAACATGTCAGAAATACCCTTTTACATGCAGATTGAAAATTCAGCTTTTGGTATAGGTTGCCATGTTCTAATACTGGGGATGATCCAAATATTTCATGTTCTCATTTGGTTAGTAAGTTAAGATCCCTCTGTTGGAACGTATTCCAGTGCTTTAAAAAAAAAAAAAAAAAAAAAAGTGTTTTTTTTTTCTCTTGCATCTTCGATAACAATAATAATGGAGTATTTCTGTCCATATTTACTACATCTTATTTACTGAATGTCAGTTTTATATGATGTTCCTAGAAAAATGGAGATGATGACATAAATGTACAGTTTAAAATGTAGGGGAATCCATCTCAGTCAGTAGAGATTTGTTAAAACTAAATCTTAATCTTTGCCGGTTCATGATGACAAACACTGGCTGATCCCTGTGCTCAAAACTGTTTGTGGAGCTGTAAGGAGAAAATAGGTCCTGAGGCTGGTCACATGCAGCCCAGTCAGTTTTGTGTGCCTTGCAGTGAAACATTCCTGCCCTCATCTGCAGGTGTGAGTGCAGACTTTCAGAATGACTGCAATGGGTCTCCAGTTCCAGATATTTGTAGAGATAATTTATGTGACCAGCCAAGAAGACAAAAGTGTTGACTATTAGAGCAAGTGAAAAAAAACCCTCAGGCCCTCACTTGTAAAGCATTTTATGAAGAGCTGGTTTTGGCCTCTAGATGACACTGTGCACCTTAGACTGTGCTCAATCTCTAAACCGGAAATATTGGTCCATCTACCTCTTCCCTTCTCATTGTAATTAAGAGCAGTTACTGTCTGTTTTTGAACAAGCATTCACAACCCTGAAAGAAGTAAATGGAAGTCTTCTGTTGTTATTCAAAACAATTGCAAAAACAAACAAATCTGAAAGGTAAAAGCCAGTAGTGCTACCATCATGGCTATTCTAATGCTCAGTTTGCTTTATCACCAAATTTGGGATTGGTGCAGTAATTCCTGCTTCATTTGACATTTCCTCACAATGCCTAGGATGCTAGGAGGCTGGAATAAAGGTTCTCCTGCCTTTCTCTTCTTGAATGAATATTTACACTCTGGCTTTAAAAAATTATCTTCGAGCCAAAAGCTGGCATTTAGGATCAAAGCATATGTGTAAATATTCAAAACTTGTGTTGAAAACAGATGGGTTGGGGAGGATTTTGCTTTTGGGTTTAGTTCATTTGTTTTTCCAAAGCTAATGGCTGAGTAAAAAAAAAAAAAAATCAAATTGACCAACCAAAAGAACTTAATGTGAAGTTTTTTTGTGGAATTTGTTTGCCTAGTTCAAAATAATCGCTGGTTTTTGCTACTGCACTGAAGAGGCAGTCCCATGCATCACTAGGACTGCTCCTTTCACTTATCTTGTCAGTTATGATTGGCAGAGATGGATTGCAGAGGGCAGCATTTAGGACAATCATTAAAGTGTTGTGCAAATGGGATAAATTCTTACATCATCACATTTCAATGATATCACAAGCAGAAATACAAGTGGTAATCCTCACTGCCACCTTTTGTGAAGAGCAAAACAGCAATAAATGGAAGAGTGATAACTCAAAACCAGAACTTAAAAACTGAATAAAACCCTACTGGAATAATATGTAACATGGATTTGGCTCAGGTAGAGTAATGTTACAGCATCAATTTTGGGAAAGTGACTGTTGGTTTTCTAAGAAAATTGAAGCTTAAGTACTGATTTGCTCCAAGTTATATCAGCTGTGGTTTTGTCAGGGGGATTAACATGTCTTATATCTCTCCCCCTCTTTAAGGTATTTGGTGTAATAGACGTGGTCCTGGTTATATGATGATATAGAAACATCATGCAGTTGCAGTCAACCCAAACAGAGTTTGCACATACTAGAAGGCTGGCATTAAAAAATTCATAGCTGACTTGTGTGAGGGAGAATGTACACTGGCAGGTAGTTTAGTCACTGGTTGTTTAGTTTAATCTGTGGTTGTTGGGAAATAGGAATCTAAGCATCTTGCCAGAGCCCCTTTGGGCTTCTCCATGTTCACATGGGAAAGGGTTCATAGTACTTGGCTTGGATCTATGTTCAAATTTTTTTGCATTTTTTGCATTAGTAGAAATTAGCAGATTCTCCCTGAGTGGGAGGAGACAAGGGAAGGAATTGAGCTTTTATTCTATTATAGTGAATACATTATGCATATGGCTCTGATATGATGTTAGTTAGTTTGTATTACATACCTCTTCTTGATTTGCAGTATAAGTTTACTGCGTATTTAGCTTCTTCAACAAGAGCAGCATCTTCCTAATTAAAGAGGAATTTTTTTCCTCAAATACTTTAGAAAACTCTACTCTTTTTATTCCTTTCATAGATGTTACTATTATATGGTATTTCTATTTCAAATGACCCTGACTTAACTATGAAGAGTTTTTTAGTTTTTGCATATTGGTAACAATAGGTAGAGGCAAGAGAAAGGCTGTTGGAAATTATGTCTAACTTCTTCAAAATATCATATTGATAATTATTATTAATTATATTTTTGAATGATTAGGAAAAGGCAGAAGATTTTTAATGGAATGCCTGAATACTTATACTAACTCAAGAGCCATTGAAAATAACACTAAGTACAGAACATAATAAAAAGGTCTTGGAGAGATTAGAAAGATGGGCAGGAAGACGACAAAATGAGATTCATCTCTTGAAAATGCAGACTGTGGGAAAGTAGAGAAATCTCAGTGGAAGGCAGGAACCTTAAGAACTGTGGTGACAAATGAGATTTGTAGCTGATAAGAGGCAGTAAATTAAATACAACCTCACAATGAGGTGGATAGGCCTCCCTAGGAAGTGCTGGCATATTTTGCAATGTCATGATATAGGACAGTAATAAGTCTATAGATCTCTGCTGCATTTCAAATGAGGCAAGAAATTTGAAAGCATTTAAATTCAGCCCTGAACGGGAAGGGGCACAACAATACCAGTTTTTCTTACAGCAAATGATATATCCTTGTAAAAATATCTTATAACTCTTACAAAGTGTTTTTTTTTTCCTCTTTCCTTCCTGATCCTTTGAGCAGTGAAAGTGGATAGGAGAGCAAGCTCATTGCATATAATCTTTCTCCCCATTTGTGTCACCTTCAATTTGTCACTCTTCCTTCAGTTATACTTTTAGTTTTGCTACAGAGTCACTGGCTATCAGCACTTCTGGTGCTAGCCCTGTCAGACCTGTAGAGTTCTTAATTATGGCCCCCTCTTAGGACGTAATGTTTCACCTGTTTGCTCAGCTCCTATTCCCTGTGGCTCTGCAGCACCTGGGAGCTTGAATGGTAATGCCAGTGCATTGTTGCTCTCTAAACTTGTTAGAAAAGTCCCAGCCTTGCACAAGACAGGCTGGACGCCTCCCTTGCTGAGATGTGCAGCTCATACCATGCTGCACAGGACAGAAAGGCTGCACCTCTAAGGATGGGCTGGTACCTGCACATGTGGTGGAGAGGAGATCTTGGATGTGGAAAAGAGTAATCCTGGCTTTTCCTTCAAGTGGCAAGTCAAGGTGTTTTAGATGATATTTTGATTTGTTGTTCACATGTTATTATGTTTTTCTTGCTCTTGCTGTTTACTATTTTTTCAGGGATTTTCACAAGTTTACAAGAGATGTATTTTTATGTTTAACTTCCCCAGCTTTTTTTTTTATTGGCTTTTAACAGTGAAAACATACAATTTTGAGGAAAATCTGTTGCCTTTTCAGGTTTTCAATCTCACAGATTGTAAGTTGTGTATTACATAAAATCACTTAGAAGTGCTAGGCTTCATTTCATACAGGAATAAGGGGAAATGGACAGGATTTTGCTTATACTGTATAATGTAAAGGCAAATGTGTTTTAAAACTGTTCAGCCATTAAAAATTAAATAGTGCCTAGGCTATGCATAAAAGTTGCACACTCTTTTTCTCAATATTTCTGTTAAAATGAAAGCTGTTACACTGTTTCAATTGGTCCCTTGGAAAACCCTTGACCTCTTCATGTATACAGGGAAAAAAATAAAGGAAAAAGAGGTAACCATCAACATAGCCCTTGACTTTTGTATGAGACGTATTTCTGCTAAGCTTGGGTAAGTCATAAAACTAAGAATCTTTCTGACTCAATTTTCTGTTTTAAAAATGAGCATGAGTGAGTAAAAAAAAAGGCCTCTGATATTTCTGGAATCTTGGGAAGGGTTTTAGCTGGGAACACTTGACTAAATTTCATGAGCACTGACATTTTCTTACAAAATGTTAGTTTGAATTTTTTCTATATTTTTTCCTAGGAAATAAATTTTGTCTTTAACAAAGATTAAAGGATAATGGGGATTTTAATGTACCTGGTTTTAAATTAGCATGAGTTTTGCCTTTGGCACAATAACTTTCTGGGCTCAAATCTGAATTATTTCTACAAACTATTTTAAAGCTACCTACATTATCAATATTGCAAATATGTTAGTTTTCACACATTTGAATTCTGATTTTGAGCTTCCTTTTAATTGATTTTGGGATTTTATAACTAAGCCCAAATCTCAACTTCATTTAAACTACATTGTTTGATAAGACTTTCTTCTTTGGTGTTTTAATACACAAACAAAAACCTTATGCTTTCCTGAAAAATTACTATATTTGTATTTGCCTATAAAAATAAGATTTACCTTTGAAGACAATTATGGCGTGTTACTATAATAACTTACCCACTTACATTTTTCTAATTGCTTTTCACATGTTCTGCATTCATTAATGTGTTTGTCCGCTTTTGAACATTTGTAAAATGTTAAGGAAATGGAGCTAAAGCTGTACGTAGGCCACATTTTGTCTGACTTTTTCTTTCTTTTACAATTATTTTGTCAGGCAGCTATATCATATCTTTAGTGTAAAATTTTACATTGATCTTTTTCTGTGATTTCCAATCTCTTCAATAAAAACAAACAGAATATAATTTTTGATCAAGTGAAATTCTGAAAATGCTCCACACTATACTCAGTATAAGTTTTCCAATTCACTGTACATTTTGGTATCTGCCAGTCAAGCTGAAAGAGTGAGCATGCAGGTAGCTGTAATAAGTCATCATCCTCTGTAAAGGCAGGCTATTTACCTTGTCAGATGGAGCATACATTTTGCAAGGTAAATTGAAGTAGGGATACTGTGAGTCTCAAGTACTTCCTGTTCATTGGGTAATGGTTTTTTAACAGTAAAATAATTCTCCATTCCTGCCTATAATTTGCTGCTCAGTGGTGGGAAAGGTGTTCCCAGCCACACAAAAATACCCCTCTGTGTATAGCTTCCTTATGTTGTATTTTCATTATCTTGTCTGTTATGATGATCTCATCTCAACTTTTTTTCCTCTCTCTTTTTCACAATCTCCACTCATGTTGTTGTCTCTCAGCATCCTAATCCTGTTATTGTGCCAGGGTAGACTATACCTCCTATTCTTGTGCTGAGTCTATGCTATATTCACCCCCTATTGGCAGGGACTAATTAGGGGGGAGAATTGTCCCAACCTTATTAACCACCACAGGCAATACATACTGTTATCACATTTCCAGGAAGCCTGTGATGGGTAGTATCTGTTTTTCTCTGTATTTTCACTGTTGTGTTATGTAACTTCAAGAGAGGATTGACCATATTGTATCAAAATGCCTGGTGGCAAGGAGATTGCACAGCATCCTCTGGCTTCTAGGGAGCTCCCTGTCCATTATCTTCTGTTGTCTGTCCCTCTGCTCCTTCTTCTGTGTGGACATTCACCTCTGTATCTTTTCTACCTGCTACTCTTATGGTACCAGGGGAGCTTTTCTGCCTACAACAGTCTTGGCTGCTCCCCAGGAAATGAACACTGTTTTTTGTTCTTCAGGAAATTACAGATTATACTGAAGCAAAGCTTAGCAGCAAGTACACAACTGCAAGGACTTGCTGGCCCCAGGGAGAACTGATTCTAAATCTGCCACACTTCCCCATATTCTCTCTCATCATATTGCTTTCAAGTCCCTGTATTTAAAATATAAATGTGCTAGAATTACACTTATTTAAATAAAATTCAGATGTTTGGGTTATGTGTGAGAAAAGACCTGCAAGAAGATCTAGATATGCTTGGTTTGCAGCTCTGAATGATTTAGCTGGGCTTGCTTTAGAGCTCTGAATGTTCCATTACAGAGTCAAAATGTTGCACTGTGCATTGGAAATAAAAATTTCCAGCTGTTGGTAGCTAGAAAATATTTTGTAGGATCATGTGCCTCTTTGAGAGGAGATTAAGTGCCCATACTAAAGTGAAGTGTCGCTTGCAGGGTGTGAAGTGGCCACTCTTAGCAAACTAAGTCATTCTAGACCTGGATAGTCATTCTAGACAAGATAAATATGTTTTCACCTGGATTTTTTGCAATGTGCCATGGTGTTTCCCAGGTAAGCTGGAGTCTGAGGGACTCTTTCAAACTGATGCCTGTTCTTTTCTTATTCCTTTTAATTATCCCCTTTTCTTTGCATGGAAATCAAGGCACTGAGATAGGGGGAGAAACCAAGCGCTTTGCTGTGTTTCATCTTGATTTATAGACATTATATGAGTATGCTGTGATAGGAGAGGGATTTAAGGCAGGCATTTGGGTATGGAAAATTTGGTCTCAGATGGCTTAATTTACCAAGGTTAAAGCCTTCTACAGTATGATCTTAACAGTAAGAGAGCAGCACTGCTCTAATGGTTGACATTTTTACCTGCTTTCTCAATACCTATTTACAACCCCTAGGTAGTTATAAACACTGCAGTTGATTCAGGTAGAAGCTTAAACACATATCTTTTAGTCTGTGACACTGATTTTGGTGAAACTCAAAACTCTTGAATGCTTCTCTGCACTGGAGCCTGAGGTTAAATCATGGTCTCACAGAAGTGACTGGGAGTGTATGCACAAATATTTCTCCACATCAAATGGACACAGAAGATATAAAAATATACTCAGAAAAAAGAGGTAGAGGGTTAGTTTTCTTATTTCAGCTGTTTTCTCCTACTTTGTTACTGCTTCCTTAGTATTACTGTGTGGATGCTCTTTCCTTATTATGAAAGATTTTATAAATAATATCTTAACAATAATTTTTGGCATTTGAATCAAAAAGACTGGAATTGAATAGGTCAAGAACTTTTGCCTTATCTTCAAATGTAATTAATTAATAGATTCTAGAAAAAATGTGTTAAGAAAATAGTACTTTTTTGTGATGAAAGAAAGTATTCTTACTTTTTTTACTAATGATCCAATTTTCTGATATTTTTTGTGTTCTATTGACTGCATGCTGAGCCAAAAAAATTATTTTGTGGAGAAAAATCAAAAAATATACCACAAGGCACCATGAAAAAAACCTTCAGCCAACCAATGAAAAGCATGGACTGTCAAATAGCATAAGAAGATTCCAAAAATAATTAGGACTTCACTGGCAGAAGAAACCTGTGAAGTAGGGTTAACATCACCTTCTAATGTGCTGGAAGGCAAAAAATTCACTTTTAAAAGATCTTTCATAAGTTAGTAAGATAGAGTATAAATTATAATCAGGCATCTTGTCAATCAGGAAATAATTATGGTGAATTGGCTTGATTGAAAGCAGAATTTTTCTGCCCTACTTTTTGGTGATGAATATTAATAAAATGCCAATAATTCTAAAGCATATAGGCAACAATTTAATTTTCTAGTATAGGTTATTATGTCTAGAACTAATTAGCTTGCTTCAAAGCATAGTAAATGTTGTAGATCAGTAATCATTTAATTCCTAATGTAACACATACATGGATATTTCTATTAGAGAGATAAGAACCAATTGGGTCAGAAGACACTCCTATCATTTTGCATTATTTTCTTTATATTGCAGCTGTGAATCCAGATGTACTGACACACCATCATCCTTAACTGAAGGTCAGGTTCTGGACTATCAAAGGCAGTTGAAGAAAGTTCCATATACTCTCATTTCTCTCAGTATGTTTAATTTAATCATGGCTCTATGTGTGTATTAATAATTTAACCAATCATCCCTAAGCAAAATGATTTCTTGCTAGTGCAAGTTCCTCTAACATACAGCTACTCAGAATGCTGCATAGACATGGTCCTAAGAAGCTTTTACCACTTTACATGGAGTACTTAATCCCTTTAAATAACAGCATTGTGTATTATGAACAAATTAACTTATTAAATATTACCTTAATTCACATTAGATTATTTAGATAGGGAAGCACACCTATTTATGTTGACATAAAGTCAGAATGTAGGACTGTTTATTTTTCCTCTCCCTATATCCACACAATTTTAATAGAAAACATTTATATAAATAAAAGCTATGAATGTTTTTTACACTGCATAAATAAGGGGGCAAAAAAGTGTAAACTCTGTAACAAGCAAATAGAAAATACAAACCCATCTGCCCATGTGTGATTTATCTAATAAAAGAGAAACAAGTACTCTGTGTACATAAAATCCTAGGTATTTCTGTGGTCTGTGGCTTCCAATGCAATCTACAGTGTGTGATTGTGCTATTTTTATTTCTTTTTTATAGACTACATTTCTGTTAATAAAGTTTGAAAAAACTTCAATTAGAAAAAACTCCAAAATAATTACATAACTACTGTGTATATTTTCATTGCGATCTCTTTGAGTGTCTTGGATTTTACTTAGGGAATGAAAGGGCAAGAAATAATCATTATATGACTGTTACTGATACCCTTTCTCTTGATTCTGGTGACTTAGAGTTATCACAACTACTCTTTGATAAGGTGCAGGCAGCATATCAGCTACTAAGCTTATCAGACTTCAGCTGGCTCCACTGCATTCGCCGTTGCTGTGCGCAGCCAGGAGGGGATTAAAGCAGCCTCCTGCTCAGTGTGCACCTCTGGGCTGGCTCTGGGGATCTGAGCAGTACTCTCACTCTAATGTCTAGTGCAACATTGTGAAAGGTGCACCTGAGTGCCTCACAAGGGCGTGCGGGTTGGTTTTGAAACTTTATTGTTTTTCTCTGATCTCAGTGAGGGAAATGGCAACCTCTGTAGGGCAGGAAAAAGCACTTTTTGGTATGTTAGTATAGCCCTTAGCACACAGAGTACCTACACTCCAGTGATATGTAAAGATTCTCATAGTTGCTGGTATAACAAATAAAGGAAGTAGTTTTAGCCCCAAAGCTAATGAAGGCTGGTTACTGCTTATCTCTCAGCCTCATATGGCTAGGTTTTCTGATACCTCATACTAAGAGGCAGAGCACCGACAGAGATGTTACTGCTCTTGAGACATTCTTGTAATGTCTTTCCATAGTACCTCAGAAGGATGGCCTTCAGCTTCTCCTCCAGTTAGGAGTTTTCTTGCATTCTTTTACCAAACTTGAGGGAACCTCATATCTTTGGAAGCTCATTTTCTTATCTGTTTTGGTTGA
The DNA here is from genome assembly GCA_013401095.1 of Passerina amoena. NCBI lineage: Eukaryota > Metazoa > Chordata > Aves > Passeriformes > Cardinalidae > Passerina > Passerina amoena. Next base: position 1,832,593 of record WBNP01000479.1, read on the forward strand.
AATTTGCTAAGAGGCTTCAGAGTGGTGAGAAAGCCAGCAACATGCAGGTGCGTGCACATGCGCCAAGAGTTCACAGTCTCCAGAGCTTATGTAGCAAACCAGGTTTATAAGTGAGCTAACATCACTGTACACTTTATATTCAAGCCAGCTTGTTGTTTGTTTTTTTTTTTTTTTTTAATTTCTTTTACCTAAGACATTGATTTCACACTGACTGGCACACTTGTAAGTGACTGCCAAAGAACTTCTGGCTAAAATATCTGTAGTAGTTCAAAATTACTGGGTTTCATGTTTTTCATGTACTGAACTCTGTTATCTCCTACCATTTCTGCAAAGGGTTTTTTAGGTTAGAATCTCTGCAGTTATTTCAAATTTTAGGATATAAACCCAGTTGTTGTTCATTTTCTTTTAAGAGAGAAACTGTTGCTTTGATATGTTATGAGGTTTCCACATTGAAAAGGCTTCAAAGCAAAATGGTTAGACTAGCTCATGACTCCTGTCTTACAGTGCTTGTTAGATGTAAAAGGAAACCACAGTCTTCGCTTTAACTTTGCCTCATGGAGCACAGACAAAACTGCTGTTCATCTGACCAGTCTGAGGCTATATAAAAATACTAGTTCTTCTAAAAAAAAATCTTCATTATTGGTATCTTCACAGGGTCAGACTGTGATGGAAGACACAGTGCATAAAGAAAGGAGGAATGGACAAACAGATAAAAGGGGTAGCAAAGAAAAGTAAAAAAGCAATCTTTTCTTGCTGTCTTTTCTCCGGTCTCCCTTCATATGAAGATGAGGAGAAAAAAAGTACACAGCTCTAAGGGCACAAACAGTGCATTTTTTTGGTCTGTGGCATTTAAGTAAAAAGGTGAGAGATTTTAGAAAGCTTTTCAGAGAAATGGCTTCATAAGGTTCTGAGGGCATGGGTGGAAGAGTTTAAAAGGGAGAATTCACGGTGAATTTAAACTTCAGTAGTTCAAAAATCCTTTGTAGGGAACTGTTGCCTTCATATTAGGAGGATGGTCATATGAAAGAAAACTGAGGAAAGAGCCCTGTTGGAAGAATCCAGGCAGTTAAAAACTAGAGACCACATTTAGTAGGTCCACCATTATGTTTTCAGTAAAGATGCTACTGTAATAGCAGGACCTTGATCTGACTCAAAGCTCACAGAAATATAACTGTTGTCATCAAAGGCTCTGAAGGAAACAACAACAGCAGCAACGCCATAATAATAACAATAACAATAATAATAATAATAACAAAAATATAATAGAACAGAAGTCATATTCTGGTACCACCATCCCAAGAAGCTGTAACAGATGGAGGAGGAAAGAAAAATTAATCCCAAACCCCAACATGACTGCAAAAGCTAGGAGTTTGAGTTTTTTCCCATCAGGAGCAAGAAGTAAGGCTGAGATAAGTGTGCCAGGTCAAGATTTACTGGGTTTTATTGAATTGCATTGTGTTCTGTAATGAGTTAAAAGAATGACAACCTGATGAAACTTGAAAGGCATACACTCTCCTTTTGACTGTAAATAGCTTATATTCACTCACAAATGCACATTGAAGGAGAAGATGGAAAGATCACCTATGGAATGGGCAGAAATAAACCTCAGAAGAATATTAATTCACATTTCACTCTACATGTTGTTTACCACAAAAAAAAAATCTGATTTTTTTATTACATGGAGGTTTTTCATCAAGTATCACTCAGGAACACTGCTCTATATATACTTTTATCAATAAAAATTGTTGTAGCATTCATCTATATTATTTTTCCCACTTTATTTTGCATAAATACTATTAGTGATTTTAATTGATCTTGCCTGAGTTAGAGAAAAAAAAAAGCACAAGATATAAGGTTAGATTAGGGAAAATGGTAAAAAAGGTAGCCTGAAGTTTAGTGACAACTTACCTGGTTTGCAAGACTGTCTTGGAGCTCACATATAAATTAAAACACACATTTAAAACAGGAAGAGGATTTTACATTAAACACAAGTGAGTGAAGCTGTACATAAAAATAAATTGTATCCCATATATGCAGTTCATACAGTGTATAAACTTGCACACGTCTCTTTGTATAATATATGAAATGTTGAGGAAATTTGAATATGTTTTTCTGTTTACCCAAGTCTGGAGGAAATTTGGCTGAGAATGACTAGATTAGGTCATTTTAGAGAGGTTGTTATAATGAAATTATATTAATTAATTATGAATTACTGTTTTTCATTGGCAGCACAAAAACAAAGGTCAAATCATCAAAGGTCAAATTACTTCAGATGAACAGATACATTGTGTTATATGGTCCAAAAATGGGATTTGCCATTTTTCATGTTTAATGAAAAATAACCCTAAATTTAATTTTAAAGCATTCTAAAAAACTAGATTGAATGTTCATGTTAAGAATGAAGCTTCTCTCCTTGACAAGCCTACCCCCCCCCCCCCCCGCCAAACCCTCAACACACAAACAAGCAACAATAATAAAAAAGAAAAAGTAAACTAAAAAATCCAAACAAAAATATGGAAAATTAGAAGACTGGGGCATCGGAAATGAGCATTTCATCAGACTGAACCAGGATAATTTCTGTCAAACCATGTTTAACTTTTATATTAAAGAGGTTGTAAGTACCACAACAGGAATAATGAAGGAAAATTTGAGCTTCATTGTGATGCTGTATATACAGGTGTCTTAGACTGGGAAACACAAATGAGGAAAATTTGCTGCCACTGATCTCCTCTGTACTTTAAAAGAGAAATTACAAAGAGATCAGTGAATCTTCACGGCTGCTGGGAAGAACCACATCTTGGTGGCACATCTTTCACTAACCAAAAATATCACATGCTTAATCTTCAGGGTGTAAGGAAGACTTAAAATCAAAATGTATGGGACAAACTCTATGTCTGAACACAACAGGATGAAGCACATCTCTTTGCCTACCTTTCTGTGTGCTGAAATTACTCCTGCGTAGGGAGATAACATAATGCCAGACAGTAACAGGTCCTTAACAGCCAGGGAAATATCTGGCTGAAGGAAAAGTGGCCTCTGTGGTCAGTTTGCGAAAGACTGTTTGGTAAAGGAAAAATAATGCGCTAAACATAACCAGGTGTCCCACTGCCTACAGAACCAGAAGGAAAACAGGGTTTTTGCAGTGGCTGTTATTGGTACCAAGGTCACAGGTATGACACTGACACATTTTTCACACTGAAAACTGTGTGAAATTTAATAGGAAGTATTGTCTGGTACTTGGCAATATTTAAGACTCAAAAAAGTCTTTAATGTAATTAATGTGTTGACAGTACCTTCTACAGTCAAAATATTTGTTTGGATAAATGAACCAGCTAAACACTAATTCATCTCATTGCTGTAGTGTGCTTCAGGCAGTGAAGAAATGGTGCCTTCTGCAGTGCTAACTGAGTGGAACAAATTCTTGGACTTGGGTCTTCTACAATTAAAGCTTCAAGGGAATTTAAGGCACTAGCACTAGGCTCTGTTTTGGGCACAGTATTTCACGCTAACAAGATCATGGTGTTCATTAGGGGACCTTATTCCAGAAATGCACTTGACAGTCTGGCATGTCAGAGCACCACCAATAAAATAATTTCATTAAATAGCTCAGATATAATGACCTGGAGTTGCATAGTGAGAAGGAACAAGGCAGCCATATTTTTGAAACAGAAGTCAGATGGTGCATCATGAATATTGCTATAGGAACCTGATGATGCTGATAGCGTGAACTTTTATAATCTTGTGCTTACTTGGAGTTGTTGTAATATTATCTGGTGATGTATGGAGCTTTGAACTGGTTTTCTGTAGTTTATTTCATTTTTCAGTCTTACAGTTTTGCTCCTAACTGAAAGAAACAGGATAGTTTTAGTGTTTGCCCATTTGTTAACATAGAAGATTAAAATGAAAAAAAAAGGACACATTCAGTGGGATGAGAAGAGTTGGACTTCAAGATAATATGTCAGTGCTTTCATGTTAATCTAGGATCTGCAAGACTTGGTTGATCGCATGCTTCCCAAATAAACAAATTTCTAGGCCTGATGTTCCATACAGAAATAAATAGTGGGGTTGGGATGCTTAGGACATTTAATTAATCCTGTCTGAGTGCAGGACTAATTAAGCTTTTTTGACTAGTAGTAATAAAACTAGCTGCTATGTCTTATCTCTAATTACCCTTCCGCTCGGGCCCACCCCTTCTGACTGGCAAGTCTATGGAGAGTGGAGTGCCCAGGATGTTTTCTCTTTCTATCTATTCTCAGATTCTGGCTTTCCTTTTCTCAAACTGTCTGGTTTTCGACACACTCCTCACAACCTTTTTCATGCAGATCTCTGGGTGTATCATTAATCCTTTGCTTTGCAAATCTGCTCTTTACTCTTCTTCAGATAATCTACCTCATCAGCTAGGCAGGCAGTCATGTTGGGGTAAAAAAACCCAAAAAAACAAAAAAAAACCCAAACAGATTTTATGTCATATCTCATATTCTTGTGCATGGTCCAACTGTCTGGTGAAAAGATTACTTCCTCCAGTGAAGGTACTTCATTGAGCTCCTTTGCTGTGGAGTTTAGCGAGGGAGGCAACAAAGTAAGAGTACTACAGAGCTGAGCCCTTCAGATGTGTCCAGATAGATCTCAATGCAGCTTGTGAGTGATATGCTCAGAAAGAAGGAGGGCAGTAACTCAGACAAAACGTGCCAGGGGACTTCACATACTTGTAGAAGGCTTTTCACAGTTTCACTATAGGATACTTTGCTGAAATTCCTCCAAAGTTCTGTTTTGAAGTTGGCCAGCTTTATTCTTCCCTTCTCTGTCTGTGAAAGAGTGTTGTCTGTTCTATTCTTTTACCACGAGAGAGTTACAAAGCTAAGATAAAAAATTGGTTTTGTTGTGATTCAGATTTTAGTCCTTTGCTTGATCTTGGGAAGGTAAAACTTTTTTGAAATTCATTATTTGTTTGCTATGAATTTGGAACCGCTCATTGCTTAAAGCTAGCCTATTTTGTGATACGAAGCTTCTGTTCCACATGTCAAAAGAACAAAAAACCCAGTGTATTATTGTTTACTGATTGGTGCCAGCTGTAATTTTATGCTTGTCTACATGGGGAAGTTGGCCTCTATGAAATGTTAGAGAAATACTATTTGACCTCAAAATGTTCTTGACTTTTTCTTCAAAGATCTCTTCTCATGAGACCTTATTTCTAGTGTATTTTTACTGTTTGCCATAGGGGGAAAAATAGTCTTCCTGTTATGTTTCCCCCACTATCCTGGAGCAAATTAAAGGTAAGTTATGATTTTTTTCCAGCAAGACATCTTTTCTGCTTTGTCTTTGAGCACCTTTCTTCCACAGATCTTGCCTTCAACTGTTTTCTCATTTACACAGATACTGAACTATTCTTTTGAGAAATGTCCCAAAGCGGCATTCTTTTTCTCCCTTGTCATCTTTATTTCTCTGTGTATTTTCCTTAGAAAAGTAGCTTAGGTACTAATGAGCTTAGGTAGAAATAGAATCTAGCCAATATTCTAAGGGTCCAGAAGGGTTGCCAGGAGGTAATTATAGAATAAAACTCCCCAAATTTCAGCATTAATCAGCTATGAGAGATTTGTTCAGGACCCTCTATCTGCTGAAAAACTTGATTATTCCTTTAGAGAGTGGTAAAATCAATAGAACTGCACTGTTGTGAAGCCACATAAAATGAGAAAAGCCTAGAAAAAGTAACCCGTTTTCCATTTACACTGTATACTTAATTTTACCTTGAAGGATTTTGTTACTGTTGGGTCCCTTTCTGTAAACAAATGGAACCAGTAATTTATATTTTTACTTTTGAAAATGTTTCTTTCTTCTGTGACAAGTATCTAGCATATCATCTCATGCCACATTTTAAGACCTTGAGCTGACACTGAGCCATCAAGTGGATGTCTCTGTAGAACATCACCATGCTGGGAAGAGATTCTTCCTCAATCACAGATTTCTGTGCAGTCTGCGCAGTCACATTCATTTGAAGGCCACACTTAAGAGGTGCAGAACTAATTACATCAGGTGTAGACCTGCTGTGATTCAGGCATGCAACTCTTCACACTTAGCTCCATAAGGGACTAGCTGCAAATTCTTCAGTTGGCACTCCATTTAGCACTACAGAGCAACTGAACCCAGTAGGTTCTTCTTTTGAAAATCTAATAAATGTATTCTGTGTTGATTTAGTTTTGCTGCTATATTGCATCAAAAAGCTGCTCAACTTATTCCCCAATTTCAGTCCTGGATCTCTTTCATTAGAAATTTCACTGCAGAATGGACCCAGTAGAACTGAGAACCTCTGAGATTTGGCATAAAATAGGTGATTCCTGCTGTGATTATGAAGCTGGATAATTCTTGTGAATGATCCCAGTCTTTGGGTTGTCATTTTTGCTGTATTCCTTCAGGAAATTTGTTCCCGTTGGCTTATTAGTGTTAGAAAATACTAATAAAAGCTTAGGAAGCTGTTATTTGACCACAGAACTGAACTTAGGTCTTGTTTCACTTTATTTAAAATTGAATCACACAATTTTGCTGTTTTCTGTGGCTTTTTACATGCATTTTATTTCGACTGAAAGAGTTAATAACCAGCATTTGCCATGAGCTGCAGGAACTATATAACACTGCTGAAATTTTCCAAAGCAACTGTCTCGTTGCAAATTTCTTGTCTGGAATATTTTAAAATCTGTTTACACTGATATGCAGATGTGGCACAAAGTCTTCACTTGGGGATGCTTCTCTGGGTCTTATGTTAGTGAATGTATATTAGAACCAGAAACTGACTGTGCTTGTCAAGGCCAAAGAGTCTTCAAGTAGCACATGTGTCAGTGTGGGGTAGGGTTGTTATGATGGCATATTTTGGGATATAGAAGCCTACTGAAGTTACAAAAGACCTGAATTATTTTTCTTTACCTAATTAGCAAAGACCACCTATCCTATATTTATAAGCACTTTTAAACTTTTTTACTGTGAAGTCCATGAGATTAACCTTAATCAAGAGTTTCAAACTGCTTCCAACAGTGATTTTAGGAAGTCTTTTTAATCTAATCTAGATGTAAATGACAGGGAGTTTTCATTCACTCGGTTTTGACATCTCAGCTGGGTGCTGTTAATTAACAGCCAAGACAAAAAAAAAAGCTTCTTAAATAATTGCTTAGGCATAGTTGACCTGTGAAACAAGTCTGTTTTGGTGCCACTGACAGATTTTTTTGACACATAATATATTTTTTCACAGCAATAAACCAGTATTTGTGTTTCATTACTGTAACTTTATTTTTTGTTATATGACATGCTACATATATCAAACTAAAATATAACTAAAGAAAAATACCAACATTTCTAGAAATTATTTGAAGTACACTATTTTACCAGTGCAAGGATAGTACTTAAAAAGCTTTCCTTAAATTGTCATCCAAATTCTGATTTCCTATTTTCAAAGGACTGAAATCAGTAAAAAAAAAGGCTGAATACAGTAGTCATGTAATAATTTCTCAGAGAGCAACTATCAGAAAAATGTTATAAAATATGGTACACAGGTTTGTAGTGCATGTTAGAAGGTTCAGGAGAAGGTGGGGAAGGAGAAGATAGCTTGTGAGTAGAAACTGTAGGGAAGATTTACTATGTTAATATCATATTTAAATGCTTTTTCAATGTAGACAAGTTCTTGCTTTTTGGGATTTTGCTTATTAAATGTATTGTTACTTATTTTACTGACATCATGATTAGTCTTACTCCAATGCAAGTATGAACTTTTACTTCTTGGGAAAAAAAAGTAATTTATTTGGGTTTAAGGTTTTCAGAAGATTATGAGTTGGAGCGAAATTTCTCAGAGCCCATAGCAACACCATGAAATTGCATTAGTTAAAGTAAATTATACAAGCATAAGCAGATTTTCTTGTATTGCTAAATTATTACTCTTAAATTTGTTATTTCTCTCCTTTTTTCTCACACTTTGAGAGTATTGGGAGGTGGCATGCTCAAACATTAAGAATTGTCCAAGAGAAGAAAATATAAGCTTTGCTTGTGCGCTGATAAGCTGATAGGATAGCATACCCATGAAAATTACTAAAAGAGACTGATGGGACTTTGACTCTCATGTTCCAGGGCTTGAGAGAGGTTGTTTTGCTGAATAAGGTAATTTTGGGATGAAAGGCTAAAAATTTACTTGGAAGTTATAAATTGGCTTATGTGCAGCTGTGAGCTGCTCTACCACCATACAGACACTGAGCAAAGGGCAAAGAAATCTCTTTATATATATTTTGGTGTTGTCAGTTTTGGAAACGACTGCTGAACCTGCTGATGCCAGCTTACTACCACATTGTAGAAAATCAGTAGTTTAAAATAATTGGCATTTTGTAAGTTAGATTGAATTTCTGCTATTTTTCTCATTGCTTGCCTGCTGTGAGCAAAATACTATAGGGGTTTTCTTTAATCAAGAAGCTTCCAGTCACTCTCCATGTCTCTCTGTCTCTCCCCCTCTCTGTCTCACACATTGACATGCAAAGAATATCTGAAAATTACCAGTACTGCCATCAAGCCAAGGAGGCTGCAACACTTTAATTTGTAGCCTGCTCTCCTTTTCATACCAAAGACAGCATTTCAGGTAAAAGAGCTGTCTATCAATTTTGCTGTTTCAACTTGCTTCTGAAATGAACTTCCAGTCTCTGGGGCAGCTGCCCATTGCAGGGATGTCTTGTGAAAGAAACAGAAATGTGCCAAAGCTCAGTAAACAACATAGCAGTGCTTCTTTCAGTAACGGTGGAATCTTCTCTAGCACAGACAGTTTGAGATCTGACAAAATTAAGACTAAATTACATCAGTATTCAGCATGTTGTCCATATAACCTCCCTAAAAAACCAAAACACAAAACCAAAAAAACCCCAAAAACCCCAAAAGACCAACAAAACAAAAAACCCCCCACACTGCTTTTGACCTTCTAAACCCTCCAAGAAAAGCACAATGCTGAGAAGATTTAATTATTTAATTTCCCTGACCAGTGAAATAATTTCCTCCTGCTCAGTGCTTTTAAGTGGTTTGCTAAAATATAAGAACATAAATATGTTTTTTTATAAACAAAAAGCCTCAAAAAAGTACCTTAAATCCTAGATTTAAGGAAATAATAACATTTAGGTGGGGTTTGAAATAAAATCAAATCAGAGACTGTCTGTGGTTTATTCTGTTATAAAGGAAGCAGCTGAAATTCTGCAATTATACTGCTATCAGAATTTAAGTAAGTAATATAATTACTCCAGATTTATGAGGGTAGCTAAATGTTAACTGCAGATGTAATAGAAATACAGTACTGTGAGATTACATAGACCAAAGGAAGTTTGGATGCTGTCCCTAGTTGGTGAAACCATTTCATTTTACATAGGTGAAATCCAGCACAATTTTGGAAGAGTCACACTATTCCCCCTCTCCCCTTTACAGCTGCAAAACCTAAATCAAATGCCGTGGTCAAAAGCAAAAATGCATCTATTTGAACTGTAGTCACCAAATAAAGTGAAATTTGAGAGTTCTGTCTGCTCTTTTATTGTACAAAAAACATGAAATATTAAGTTTGTTAATTTCTTGTATAGGCTGGATATCATTCTAATGGGAATTGTTTTATGCACTCACTGTTGCAATGTATGTGGATTGTTTAGGAAATCTGAGCTCTAGATAGTCTATTTAAATTATTAAATAACCTGGTTTTTTTAGCTTTATGTTAAACTTACTCAACCTTGGCAATAAGAAGAGTATCAGCTTTCTGAGAATTGGATGTCATGTACCAATTGGAGTACACCTTCCCTTCCTCAGATTGAACACTCCCACCATCTACTTTTAACTCAGCCCAATTCTACCAGCTGTAATTGACTGAATTTCTGTCTGTTTCCCTGCCCCTATCTTTCCCTAGACTGAGTACACGCAACTTTTGAGAAGATCTACAAGAACTTGAGTCAGTGAAAATCTCTTGGAATCAGGCATTGGGAAATGGCACAACTTATTTCTGTAGACTAAAACTTTAATCTTTGCAAAATTTCAAGTAAGATATATAAGAATATAAAATTTAGCTAAATACTAATATTCAACCATTTTATTTGGACTTGAGCAGTATCATGCTAATGTAAAATACAGTACACATTAATAAAATACCAAAGGAAGAATGAGGAATTATGCAGTCTGGGTGGATACAAACCAAATAATATTTTAGAAGTAGCTGACAGGTATCTGAGGGTCATGGAAATTAAAATGTATGATTTTAAGAGAATGTTTGAATAACTGATGGGAATAGATGGTTACTGTTAGTTAGCAGAGACAGGAGGGAGAGGATGACACGGCACTGCTGTTTTCAGGATGTGTTCGTAGATGTTTTAGGGGCACCTTGTGATAGCTGGGGGAGGTCAAGTCATAAATATTTGAGGGTGATGATTTTGTCCTATATGAACAATATGTAGTGCAATGAATGGATATGGTGGGGGAAATGCCTTAGTGTCAGGAAAAGAAGAAAAAATGCCCTTGTCGGGCTCCAGTACCTATAGCTGGAAAGAGTCAGAGCTGAGTGGACAGCTGGGGCAAATGTACCCTGTGGTCAGTAGAGGACACATGCAGGTAAGAGTGACCAGTGGAAGAAGCTGACCAGTTTGTTGTGCAGAGAAGTCTGGGCTGATATTAAGCATTTCTCAACTTCTGTCCCATCTATGTCTGCATAAACCTTCCAGATGATTTTTGTCTGTCAAAATCAAAAGGGAAATAGCAAGATCTGAGCTCTCTGGCATTTTGGGGATGTCAGGAGTGAAAGTGCAGGCCAGCAGCATGCCTGTCATTCCATGCTAAAAGTCATAAAGGCAGATCAACCTGCATGTGTGAATATCCTGTGATGTGTCAGAGAGTTGGAAACTTCATTGTTTTCTTACTTCATAGCTTTGTAACTGCTACCCTGTCAGTTTGAGGTGATTTTGAAAATGTCACTATTGTACTTAGGAAGTAAAATGGGATTTATTTAGTTTTGGTGTCCTCTAATTGTTCATGAAAACGTATATCAAACATCTCTAACTTGTTAATTTCAGAAATTTTGTATGCACATGGATGCAAGGAAATGATGGGGACACAAATTTTGCCTTTTTTTCGTTTTTTTTAAAGGGGAAAAAATAAATTCAAGTATTAAATAACAGAAAAATAGCACAGTATTGGGACTAGAGGAGCTATATTATCAAACAATGGAAGCTAGGGTAACTTATGAAAAAAATTGAAAGGTTCCATGAGAAACTTGGTAGCATACTATTCCTAACCATAAAACTGAAAAGGTAAAGAAATCTTCGGAGAGCAAATAAAACCCCTCAAAACAAATCCCTATGTTTAGTACAACGATAGGCCTGTGTTTTCATAGAGAGCCCTTAGATATGTAGGCAGAGTTCAAATGCTGGTCCTTCATTCCTTTAGGGGATGAAGAAGAACTAAGCTCCCAAGTCGCCAGGGCCAGCTACAGCTTGTGAGTCATGATCATGCACTGGAGTTGTCCACTGCTGTTACAAATTGGTGATTTCTCTCTTCTTAGCTTAATCAAATGATTAATAAACAATGCTGAACAAATGGCATTCTAGAAGCTGAGAAGAGTATGATATCCAGGTCTTTTTATGGGCTTCCAGGCAGATTGGAAGCCCATATATTTCCTCATGTCTTGCCTAGGTCCTGAAAGCACGAAGTTGTCAGGCTCAAATGATGAAATGTTTTTATCCATCTCCACTGTCCTTCTCTGCTGTTAAATTGTTCATTAACAACTTAGGAGCATGTAACTTTGAAGTTGATATAAGGCAATATTTTTTAAAATCTTGATTTACTATCATGTCTGAACATGATAAACCATTCATTTTTATAAAAGGGCAAGGATGTATTATCAGGAATCTCTATATTTTTGCTCTGAAAATGTAATTTGTCATATTTTTCAACACATATAAATCAGTAAAGCTTTAAACCATTTTTTGTAGTCTGCCAGTGAACACTAGCTGAAAATCTATTCACTTTTAACTGGAATAAAATAAAATGGATGGGAAAAATGAGTTCTATACACTATATTTGCTGTTTGAAATGTCTGAGAAATATAAAATAATGAAACATTAATTTCTGGACATTGAGAAGCCACAGCTACCACATTACAGGGTAGTAACAGTTCCTTTTTTATAACACTGGGTTGAATTTTTCAGCAGATGTATAGTGATGATATTAACCTGAAATGAAGTTGTGCTTGATTTCTCAAGATTTTCAGTTTTTATAACTTTTTGTGTCCAAACCAAATTGGTGCTTTCTAGTACATCTTCTGTTTCTCTTTTTCTTCCATATTTCTCAATCACCCGAGCTGGACATTATTTAGAATCATTGGTAGGGTTTTGAGTAATCCTGAATAAATTTAGGTCTTGAGTAATTCTGAATAAATTAGTAAAAGCCTGCAAAAAGGTAGGATAATAGATTGCATTTCTTGTCGTTATTTGCACATAGAGTTGAATATGTGCCGAAGTCTTTGCTGTCATTGCTCATCTTTAGAATAAAACCAGCAGAAATACCAGATGGAAAAAAATACAGCTGAATCACCCAGCACCAAATGATAAGCATATTGATTTTCAAGGCTGCACATCTTAAACAATCTAAGACTGTGGTGTTTTTTATAGTTGAGCTGATTTATAAATATGAATCAATTAGAATAGATAGATCATTCCTACGCTGAGGTATTTGAGAGGTAAGACTCCTGTGACTTAGGTTACTGCCTCTGTCACACCTATTCACCCTGAACTCTTTCCATAGTTGATGACAAACCATCTAGTCAACAAAATAAAAGCTATGAGTTGCCTTACCCCAAAGCAGACTTCTGAAAAGACACGATGAGCCATCTATTAAACAAGGCAGTTTCTCTTGTGTGTCTCTGAGGAAAACACACCTTGAATAAATTAGTTGTAAACATTTACCTCAAGTGTTAAAATTAATCTGAGCTGTGTAGTATATGGTTCTGTCAGTGGGGTGACAAATGTCCTTCTGTAGATACATGTTTCTTCTCTCCCTAAGCAGAGGCACTTTTCATAATCAGTTTTGTAAACCAGGCTGGGTACTGAAATTCTGCATGACTGAAGCTGTATGGGTCCTTCTTCCATGCACTCACTTTCTGTAAAAAAAGCACACCATATGAAAAATGCAACAACTTTGTACCAAGGTGAATTTCATGCAGTTGTTACACAGTATTTTTTGCCCAAATTTCATGAAAAGTATAACCACAGAATATTTTTATCCCATTTTGGCAATGATGAGACCACAGCAAGTGAAAGAACTTCTTGAAAAGATGTTCCTGCATTTCTCTTATTCTTACATTTATTTCACATTGTACTAATACCAGTTGTTGTATGGAAAAAAAATTAAGGTTACAGTTAAAGTAGATAGAATGATTCCTTTTGATTTCAATGAGCTTTGAGTGAGATATAGTTCTAATTTGTATGAAAATAAATGCAAATTTACAGATATCGTTTACATATCTCTTAAAGAAAGAGTTCCAACATCACTTCAGAAGTATTATTAAAATTAATTCATACTTTTATTGAAGGGCCTCAAAGGGATCTTGATTACATATAATTTACCCTATACAAATCAAAAATGCTCATTGAAGGTCCATCTGAAAAGTCAGTTTTCTGTAGAATTATCATCTAAGTGAATGTCCTGTAAACACAATTAAATTCTATTGTGTTTTAGAATAGAAACTCAGAAATATTAATATAGTAGCACACCTTTAGTTTCTGACTTCATTGATATTGTGAATCTCAAGTGACAGAGGTCAGCAGAGACCTTCATTAGAGTAAGAGGGATTTGGGATACTCTGTAAAAATGACACCACTTGGAAATTGCTTATCAGGCTTAATTAAATATTAGCTGGCAAGTCTGCAGTCTAAGGGATGCAATATATCAACCAAAAAAAAGACTAGCTAAAGGGCTGAATTTCTGAACAGCATCCATGTAAACCATGTTTTTGCTTTCCAGACTGCGCAGCAAGAAGGAAAAAAAAATTAAAAAAACCCCAAACAGCTAATGAGAAAAACACTTCTGAGGAAAAAAAAACAAACAAGGAAGCAAGCAAGCAAGGAGAAAAAATCACCTTTTCTGAGCATCATAGATGTATTTTAAAGATGGGGAGGGGCAAGGAGCTAAGTAGGGACTCTTGATTTCAGGTAGAAAGTAGCTATGTTTGATGGATTATACAGATCTTCTTAGCCTCTTTTAAACTCCCCAGTCACCTTTCCTATTTTTTACTTTTTTAAATCAGGTCCCTCAGAATTCTGTATTGAACTTATTTATGTATCACAGCAGAAATTTGTTTGAAGATTTTTTGTGGGCTTTTCTTTTTATTGATATTGTTAACAAGAAAAAAATGTCTTTTGTTCAATTCTTAATGAAATGAGCACTCCCAAGCCAACTTAAGCATTGTCTTTTTTCTTTTCTAGTAACCTCTGAGGTTTTCCCTCTCTCCCTAGGGTTAATGTAACTTGCAAGCATCTTGCTTATGTCAGAAGTATATTTTGTTTTACTTTTATGCACAAGCATACAAAGAGACAGCAAGAATAACATGGACAGTTTCCTAACTTGACCAGCACCTAATTCTGGCACTTGAATGGTGTTGCGTGTACCATTTTTTCTTCTTCTGTTTATGAATGAATGTTCCTCCATTTTCTTGAAGAAAAAGAAAAATCCCATCCTGTATGAATATTTAGCTTCATCAGAGTTTTCCCTCAATTCACATGTCATTTATGGTTTTGAAAATTTAGACACAACTTCATCTTGCCCTAAGTTTAGTAAATGTTTCCACTAAGTATTTACTTTGTTTTGTCATGCAAGAAGGTATGCATAAAGAAAGATTTTTTTTCCATTGTGATGGCCTTGTAGTGTAAATATTAGGCTTTTTAGCTGACTTTTTAATGTACATCGCCTGAGATGCTATCCTTTTCATGGCTGTTGAAATAAAGAATAAAAATATTAGACAGCAGGAAATCAGAAACCCTCAAAACTCCCCAACTGCATGACCTGTAGCAGCTATTTTCAGTGTCACCTGGTTACACTGCTTAGAATTGCAAAATATAATTCTGAAATGTAATGCTGAGAAACTCTGTGTCCCCTAAGATGAACCCACACAACTATGACAGATGTTCACCAGCTGGAGGACATGATTTTGACATGTATGTCTTGAAAGAAATAAGAAAGTGAAGTTTTTCCTAGTATGATATTAATGAACATGGAGAGCTGAAGCAGTTGCAGAGAAATATTAAAATTCTTCATCTTATAATTTGTTTTGAGAACTTTTTTTCAGTTTCAAGCTGATTAAATATGATCATTCAGACATTAATATTTTTCAGTACAATACATATATACTTAAAACACAATATTTACCAGTTTGGAGAATTTAACAGGATTAAGAATAGCTTTTATTTGACATTATATAGTGTTTAAGGAAATTAAACAACATTTGACCCGAATTCTTAATATATTAATAACGATTTCCCCTTGATTACTAGTGTAGAGCGGCTTTTCAGCACTTTTGTTTTTGTAAAGTGTCTCTTCTCTCTCCAAGTCCTTTACATCAGACGGTCCTCTACAACTCTGTGAAGAAAGCAGAGTAATGCACTTACAAAGAGAAACCCAGACTTGAAAAGCAATTTCTTCCTGCGAGGTGTTTGATACTTCAGAAACAATTTGCATTGTTCAGCTTGTTGAATTGGACAGATCTTGCTCACAGTTTGACCATGACTGACAGATACACCACTCTGTCTCTCTCTTAATATTGAATATGTATGACTTTTCCAACCTATGTTATTCTATTTAGTTTATGAACCCAGTACAATTTTTAGCTGGCATTAATTTTCTCTAATTCAAATTCAGTACAATAACTTAAGAAACCTGGAGCCAGATTCTGGTGCCCTTTGAGCTTCAGTATATGATAGATTATGGTCTAATTCATATTTTAAAGGGGCAACTCTTTTTAAGAAGCCACAGCTGATCATATAAGCAGATGTAAGATGATATGTGTCTGTAAATGTGTGAGGTGGAGGGTTTAAATAAAACCTCTACTGATGAAGTTTAAGCTAGCATGCTTTATCTTTGCAAATGTATGCACAGATAGCTAAAGTGCCTTAAATTTTAAACAATTACTTATTATGCTGCTCTATCTTGACTGCATTTCATCATCTGTTAATAACTTTCTTCATGCTGAAAGGCACAATGTTAACATTATTTATTACTGAAATGACTGTACTTGCCACAATCTCTAATATGAAGGGGTCAAGCTCCCAGTATTCTGCTCCAAATTCAGGAAAAATTCCATTTCATCAAGCTTTATATTTTTATAGTTCTTTGTTTTTTTGTTTTTTTTTTTTCACAGTGTATACATGAATGAATTTGGGAAACTTTATCAACTGGCCACTTCACTGAAAGTTAGATTTTAATTTATAGCCAGACTCACCTATAAGGTTTGTGATAAAGAAAAGCTAAAAAGCACAACCTTTAGTGTACTGCCAGGATAAAGATATCCAATGTGATTTTGTTTAGTGTACAATATTTTTATCTCTTTTGCTATATTATCCCCTTACAAACTCTTGTCTTTCATAAGTTAAAGGTGCAAATGAACTGTAATGACTGAAGACAGCAAAATGTATATCCTTTGTATTCTTTACATATTAAATCTGCCTTGTGATTGTTCAATAAACTGTCTTAATAAATAAATAAGAGGAAAAGGTCAAAGTGTTCTGTGAACACTGGGAGATGATGGCTGTTCTTAACACCTGTCATTTCAATACCAGTTTATCAACCTCATTTCGATGTCTCTCTGGGATTCCAAATAACCAACAGGAATTTTTTTCTGTGCTAGGGTTTTTTCTTCCAAATGTAGGTACAATAAAAATTTACTAAAATCACTTGCCCAACTGGTGTTTAAAAGAATTAATCACTCTAACCCCTAGAAATCTATTTTCTATCAGGACAAGTTGTCAAATGCAATGATTTCATTTTGCCCTACTTGCTACACTCAAAACATAAATCATAAACTCTAGAAGGAATTCTGAAATTAAAATCTGATTTGCATTTTACTATTCAGAGAATCACAGTGCAAGCCACAGCAAATATTCATTTTGGCCAATATGCTGTCTCTAGTGGTGTCTACTAGCGAGTGTAGGTGTATCCCTGGTGCACGACCTTCCCTTGGGATACTTTTTAAGATCTTGGCAGGCAGTGATTTATCTTGGAGATTCTCTGGGTTACTGTACTTAACACTCCCAGTGTATATGTCCTCTGGCATTTGACTGATGTGTTTTGAATCCGTTTATAAATTTAGTCCTCACTAGTTCTGCAGTGACTTCCTCTGCTAAAACTTGTGTGCCGACTAAGTACACAGCGGATGTATTCTAATGTTACCCTGAAAATGTTTATAGCTATGAAAAGCTACTTCAGTAAATGTTTGTTACTTTTTTGCCTTTTACATTTCAGCTTGTTAAAGTCTAAAGCTTTTTAAAAACTTTTATGTAGCCACACACAATTTTTGTTTTCTGAGACCTTTTTTCAAACATTTTCTTCTATTCTTTAAGTAACATGGATTTTTGAGGTGCACTTTTTTTTGACAGATAACTTACAATTTTTCCAAACAGTCCTCGTACCACCAGAAGCTGTTATTTTGTATTAGTGTTTTAGTTTTTCTGGTTTTTATATTTTTCCTCATAAATATTATAGCTGAATAATTGCTGAATAGACCCTTTTCATGGAGGAGGAGGGAAGGGACATTTTATAATGAAGTTACATGATATTGAGTTTAATTGAGATGGAAAGTCAATTTTTTCATTCCATATCCCTTTCAACACCTATCTTTTTCATAGGTTAATTCAGAGCCATGATGTTCTACACTTCGCACAACTTAATTCCAGACTTTAATTAATTAACACTGTGGAAAACAGAATTGTATGGACTCCTGCAATTCATTTTAAAGCACAGTTTCATTACGAGATCATGCACTCAGCAAGTAGACTTATGATGGCTTAGGATTTCAGAAAGCAAGGTAGGAAATAGAGCCTTAATAGTTTTCAATAGGATCCTTATTTACATTTCTAATGACTGGCTATTTGTCTTAACTGGCATCAGTTAAAAGGGGCCAAAACCAGAGGAAACAATGAGAGAATTTCCACATTAATTTCCTGGTATTAAACTCATGCAACAACTTTGTATGTGTTTTCATTCTTACACGAAACTTTAATGTCCAAACTCCAGAAATCTGGAAATGAATTCAATTAATGTGGAACAAAAAATGAGGATATGGATTTTACTATCATTAATCTGAAGCTTAAATTTCGACTGCATTTTCAAGATGACGCATTTTTAAACTTTAACAGAATATATCATAAAGATGTACAAGCTCTCTCTATATTTTTCTAAGCATTTAAAATTCAGTGGTGCTAAAGTGAATACAGGAAAGAGGTTCTGAAGGATCAGTGGTTCATTGGCAGTGAAAAATGTAAGAGGGAAAAAAAAAGTACATATGCCTATGTTAACTCAGTCTTGGACATAAAGATAAATATTTTATTGAATTTTCATGGAGTTCACTGTGCTGTTGAAAACCCTTTATTTTTAAAGAAATATTCTTTATAGAGCAGAAGTGTGTTATCTCTGAGAGAGATGAAGTAAAGATTGAAGGGAAGAGACAGCTTGCCTTACTCTCAGTCTCATCAGCCAGCTCTTCAGAAGTGACTAATAATTTGAAGGAACCTTGGTGATTTTAGGAGGTCTGTTGCTCAGTATTACTAGAAACTGTACATGCTTGGACATGCACATGACCAAACTGCAGCAACTCAACAAAGCTTGTCCATTAAGTATTCCCTACAGATTAGGTGTAGACTGAGCTTCAGGAACAGGAAAGATCTTCAACACACACAACTGAATCACAACTTGGAAGTTTTCCAAACTGCCCATCCTATGATCATGCAGCAGGTATGTGGGCTTCTGTGAAGCTGGGCAGCTGCACAGTTTCAGACAGGACAGGGGACTAAAAACGCATTACTGCACAGCACTAACAAGGTGTGGAGAGTGCCTTGCCCCTCCTGGGGAAGCGTCCCATCCCTGAAGATGGGATGAAGAAACAGCCTCCTTAGCCTCAAGGGCACAGGTGTACAGTCCAAGGATAAAGACAAGCTTTCCTGAATGCTGTGCCTCCACTTAGTTTTGAAAGACTTCTCAAAGTTTAACTGAAATATGACATGAAATGTCTCAGAAATGAAGCCACAATACGCAAAGTTCCAGTGACCTCTCAGGTGGGACTTGCTGACAGGGTAAATACTATATCATTCAGTGTGGCACATGCTTTGCACATAGATGCACTAGATGAAGTATTGAAGCCCACCACATCCCTTTGGATGGGACTATGATTATATATGGCCCTGTTCACCCTCATCAGCAGACCCACAGTTTTTACAGATGAGGTAAAAAATAAAATAAAACTTTTCACTTTTAAGTCCAAACTAGTCTCTCTAATAAGGCAATTTCAAACTGGGGAGTCTGATTTTTTCCCTCATTACTCCAATCTCACTCTGGGGTAGAATTTTTTAAGTTCTGAAGAGCTATTATTGATTCACATACTGGCATACATGAAGAAAAGCTAGGCCCAGAGATTGTTCTTTGCCAATGTCAGATAACATTTGAGCACTGCCACCAACTAATAATATGTGCTCACAAAAAGGTTCAGGCTGCTGGAATAATGGATAATTACAGCTACAATTGTCCAAGCAAAGAAATATCCAAATCTTCTGTAGGAAACCATGAATACATTGGGACCCATGAGTAAAAAATTAAATGCCTGGCTTCAATAAATATGGAAAGAAAACTTCTTAGAAGTTTAGAATGTCATTAGTGTGAGATCTTTTGAAGGATTCTTTTTCCTTCTACTTTCTCCAAAGCACACCTATTTGAGGCTCAGAACAATCCAGGGGACTGCTGCTGCAGTGTGTGGGTAGAGTTCAAAATGCAAAAGCTCTCTTAATTTCACAATGAAAGCGGAAAATAGAATTTCTGATGATTTTTCAAACATAGCACTTTCTTTAGGACAATGTCTAAAGGTGAAAATATTACTTCAGCAGCTTTCTATTTTTCAAAAACTTTTAAAATAGCCATGAAAAAGAATAATAATGGCTTCTACTTTCAAGGTGAATTGCATTTATTCTTTTTGTTTTGTACTATAGTTCAAATAGATCTGTTCATTATTTTAGTCTTTCCTCAGGGTTCCTGAAGTGATGCTTAACATCATCAAAAGAATAGCAAAAAGACGGACAAAAATGTAAAAAAGAGGTATGGAATCATAGAATGGAGTCACAGAAGATCCTGTGTCAAAAGGGACCTATGAAGATCATCAAGTCCCACTCCTGACTTCACAAAGGGCAACCTAAAAGTTAAACTATGTGTTTTACACCATTGTCCAAATGCTTCGTGAACAGCTGAAGACATTACCACTTCCTTGGGAAGCCCTTGCAGGAGCAGGCTCCTGGAAGGGAACTTTGAACCCATGGAATGAGGAGCCCTGGCTAGAGTAGTTTTTTTGGCCAGGCTTGTGACCCTGTGGGTGACCCACATTGGAGCAGGCTGTTTTTGAAGGATTGCATCCTGTGGAAAGGGACCCACATTAGAACAGCTCATGAAGAACTGCAGCCTGTGGGTAGGACACATGCTGAAGAAGTTCATGGAGAACTGTCTCCTGTCAGAGGGACCCAACACTGGAGCAAGGGAAGGACTCCTCTCCCTGAGCAGCAACATAAACAACCTGTCATGGCCTGACCATAGACCCCATTCTCCATGTCCCTATGCTCCCAGGGGGAAGGTGTTTTTAAGATTTGGTTCACTTCTCATTATCATGCTCTGATTTGATTGGTGATAAATTCAATTAATTTCCCCAAGTGGAGTGTGTTTTGCCCATGATAATCCTTTCCCCTTAATGAACGATCTCTCCTTGCCCTTATCATTATATTTTCTCTCCCCATCCAGTGTCAGGGAGAGTGATAGAGCAGTTTTGGTGGGTACCGGGCATCCAGCCGGGGCCAATCCACCACACAGCCACTGCTCTACCATTGTCCCACTAGCACTATCACCTCCTCAAAGCAAGGCTCATGTTGGTCCCAGCCCAATTTGTCTTTGGTGAAGCTGTGTTGGCTAGTCACTGATGTCACTTTGTTCTTTGTGTGCTTCCAAGCCATCTTCTGGCAGATGAGAAGGGAAAGAGTTTATTCCTGGAAACCTCCAGTTTCCAGGAATGCACCAGAAGTCTGAACTGCACCAGAAGTCTGCAGTTCAAGAGCTGCTTCTGATTCTTCCAACAAAATGTGAGAAATCTTCCTTAGAATGGGGAAGAAATAGACCAATAAAGTGATGAGAAGCTTTGCTCTTCATAAGAACAAACAGAGCAAGGGTGTGCCTCAGACTGAACCACCACCATCTCCACAATCCAAAGTCATTGCTACATGGTCTCCAACAAGGTTCTTGCAAAAGAATGGAACAGCCTCCCAAGGGATGTCAGGCCCTCCCCTTCCCTCTGTGCAGAAGAAAAGGCAGCTCTCCACACTCCAGGGACAGGCCCAGGGGGCAGGGGACAAGAGCCTTTGCTACATTTAACAATAAGCAGTTCTTTTATGGAGTGAAGGCAAAGACCTTTTGCAGGTTGACTGAGCCTCCTTTTCCTGTCAGTGGGATGTCTGGATGTTTTGACCCCCCTCAGCAACCGATGAATGCAGGTGGATGTGCTCCTTGCAGGGTGCCAGGTAAGAGGGAAGGATCACTTAAGGACCCCAGGCCTCCTAGAATGTTGTTACTACCATCTTGTCTCGGGCACGGGACGCGGAGAAGGCTCATGGGCTCAGGAGGGGAGGTGGAGAATGGTCCCTGTGCACAGGGGCTGTGGAAGTAGTTCCTGGGAGAAGCACAAAGAAGAAAGCCACTTCCCAGGAGGAGAAAGTGGAATCAGAGGAGGTGGAACATCACCTAGAATCGCATGAGAATATTTGTGGCTGCTCATGGGACCAGTGACGTGCAGTAAATGGATGTGGCTCTACTGGACAGCTGCATGTGCCAAAGGACTGATGGAGGAGAAGCACCATCCATGGAAATGATTGCTGTGTGACTGATGGTGTAGAGTCCATGAATATGGATCCACCAAGGTACAGTGAGGTGCCCTATTGTGTCAATCTATCAGAGAACTGTGTGAGACCCATGCATATTACCCATCAAAGAATGGTGAGTCCATGAGTGCCAATCTGACACAAAAGGACAAAGAGCCCACAGAGGTGGACCCACCTTAAGAGGAAGAACTGAGGGATGTGTGGACCAACCTGTGACAGGGCTGATATTTCATGACCGTAGCACACCTGGGCTGCTTTCCATGAGATCACATGAATGGCTCTCAGAGCGGTGCCTGGTGAGATCCTAGACAGCAGAACAGCCTCTGCACACAACATTAGCTGGGAGAGGAGAAATTGTGGACATTACACAACCTCACCCTCAAGATCTCTGAGCAGTAATCAGTTAATTTTATGAATTTCAAAGGTTGTGTGGGTACTTCTCTCTCATCTCCATCACCCTCTGTGCGAAAGTTGTTTGCTTTTACTGTACTTAATGCACCCTAGGATTTGGTAGGCCACTTTGAACTCCAGGCAACATTGTTGATTCATATTTAGCTTAGAATCACTCACCTTTGTGTAAGGCTGCACTCCAGCTTCTTGTTCTCAGTCGATACATATATTCAACATTACACTGTCCCCCAAGCACAGAATCTTGTTAATCTTGTTAAATTTAATATGGTTGGTGATTGCCCGCTTTGGGTAGCTTTTCCCCTCCTTACCTAGAGACTCTCAACCATCCCCAGCTGCAAGTTTTATATAGTCTAGCCCTTCCTCTATGAACAGCACTTCCTTTCCATCTCATCCGTCCTGCTTATTTTTCCTGAAGAACCTATAACCATCCATCACAGTACTGCAGCCACAGGATTTTTCCCATGAAATCTCACTAAATGTGCACTTTTCCACTTTGCCTCCTTAAGCCTTAGTCAAACACTGGTCCAGACCGAAATGGCCATGTCCATCTGCATGGCCTGCCTCAAAATAGCTGACTGGCCTCAAAAATGGTGTCAGCCCCAAAATAGTGTCAGCTGACCTTGGGGGTCCTGTGGGACATGTTACCCCATGACCCACACCTGTGCAGAAGCCTCAGTGGACCAGAGCAGATAAAAGAACAGTGACGCCTCTAGATTGGTGTGCTCAGCTATCCTGGATTTAAAAGCATCTGAGACTATGCTGAGTCCTAGGGTGGTGACTATATACTTTTTTGTTTTCTTTTCTTTTTTCTTTTTCTCTCTCCATAGTACTTCTTCACAAAATATATTGTAAGCCCGACTAAAAAATTTCTAGTCAATGCCTTAGTAAGGGCCTTGTAGTATCTGAGTAAGTTAAAGTTTGCTGTGTTAAAATTTGTGAAGTGCCTTACTTTGTCTGGAAGTTTTTTTAAAGTTTACCAAGTAGCTTACAATTCCTTAATGCTATGAGGTTGGCCAGTAAAACTTTTTTTGTTGGACCTCCTGAGAATTTTGTTGTTTCTCCCACACAATGCCCAGAATACATCAAATTACTGTCCCCCAAACCCACCAAGCAGGCCAGGGCGTTACAATAACTAAGAGGAAAAAATCTCTTGAAGGGGATAAATGATCCTCTTTTAATTAAAATATTTATGTCTTAATCAGGTATGTGGGAAATCTAATGTTTTTATATGTCTATTACCTTTGGTACATGGTCTTAAGTCTGGTTTCAGATTTTCTGTTAAGAGATTGATACAGTAATATCTTCAGATTTTGTCTGTGGGGATGAAAATATGCAGGGATGAATGTTAAGGTTTAAAATACAGTGTCTGTCCAGGGACTGTCTACACTTCTGTGATTAATGCGTAATTTGAAGCTGAACCAGAAATCTTCTGACTTGGTAAGACTGTTTCATATCAGTTCTAACTTGCTTATAAATCTCTTTTGGAAGTGACAATCTAAGTGGTAAAGATTTATCTGAATTTTTTTCAATATAATTTTTCAAATATTTTCAAATAAATTTTAAAGGAATATGTAAAACCATTACCAGAAAATAAGTTATTACATTTCAAAGCAATTATTTTCTTAAAAGTTACTTAACTGAATTATCAATATCTAGTAAAGGTGAAAGAGATTTTTCAACATAGTATCATATTTTCTACAAGGAACAGTATCAAAAGGAACTGACAGAAAGTAATTGAGTTAATGTAGAGATGAAGATTCATTTTCTGCAAAAATATATTGCAGAATTATATGCTGAATAATAATCAGCCTAAAGTTACTTTCAAGTGCATGGCATTTCTACAGTGGTTGGGGGTTTGTCTGTTTATTTATTTTGCTTTGGGTTGGGGTTTTTTGCACTATTTATTTTTATTATTATGTAGAATGAAAAGATTATGCTAGATTGTTAGAGATAGCTGTTCTTGCAATGACTGGGTGAAATTGTACGACATCATTCTGATATCTGCAGAATATCGTTGCTGAATGCTTGCTGGTGAGGAGGCAGTGCGGATCCCTGAGTGAGAGCTGGTTGCACAGAGACTGTCAAGATTTTTTCCTTCTCAAGCTATTAGCTGTGCATATGTGCAGCTACAGATTTTATTTCTCTGTGACTTTCTGTAACTAGTTTATGTAAGAAAAGAGAATTTCTTTACTGTCTTGCCAGAATCGTTTTGTAATGATACCAGAACAAATCAGGCTTTCAAGTTTGCAAAATGGAAAAACTGAAGCAATGTTTGAAAAGAACTCTATATTTTAAGGTGATTGGGAGATAGTGTGGTTTATTAATTTTTTTTGTATATAACAAAGAAATGAAGAATTCTACACTAGCTGATAATGATTTTTCTCCTCCACATCTTAAATAACCCACAATTTTCATTAAAACGAAAAACCTAGGAAGTGCTCAGGGAATTTGAGCTGGGATCTTTCATGAAATGGTGCACAACACTATTAAAATCAGGTAAATGGTTTATGGCTTTTGAGGATGCCTTTTTTATTTATTTTAGATACCTTTGGTTGTTTAGATTCTATTCTGAAAATTGATATTTCTAGATGAAGTGAATAGAGTTACCAGGAGGTAGGCTGAAATGCTCATTCTTTTAGGTTAAGTGAATTCATTTTCAGATATCCATTTTTTCCATCATTTTTAGAGAAAATAGACAGCCTTATACTTGCTCCCACAATACTTTTGTCTTCTTACACAGCTGTCCATTGATCAAGTAGTGTATGTACTCAGTTTCAGTAAATAAGATTTCCCATATGTTGACCTACTTTTACACTGCCATCTTTCTAGTTACATGCTGTGGCATGAGAAAAATTGAATAAGATAGAGATGGAAGAACTGATTTTAACATTTGTTGTAAAAATTGCTGCTCTTCAATAGTACCTTGTCAAATTTTGAAGTTGTCTGAAAAAAAAAATTTCGCTTGAGTGTGTTCTCTCAGACACCATTGCAAGAAAATAGCAAACACCATGAGAATGGTCAATACAGATTTCAAACGTGGCTCCCCCAACACTTACAGGAATGCTGTTGAACAAGCTGCTGAGGAAAGAGAAGGGTGTTCACACAACTGCATGCAGTAAATTGTACTAGTTTTCTTGTCTTTACTGCCCCTCAGTGCAGGTTTCTCCCAAAATAAAGCACCACAGGACATCCTGAAATGCATTTCCAGGTGTAAGGTATTGTTTGTGTTAAAGTATTTGAATTGCTGCAAAGCAGATATAATATTATGATTGTTATTATGATATTATTGTTATTATTATTCAATTAGGATTTTGTGGTAGTTTGCACTCAATTGTGAAGTAATGAATAGGAGGAAGATTTATTTTTCATTGGTGTAGACAAATCGGGGTGTTTTAAGTAATCTCAGCACAGACATAACCTCTGTGTGTGTGATGGTGTGTGCAAAGATATACACACAGAGTAGCGATTGCTGTGTCTATGTTTCTGTCATTGCTACCTCTTCATCTTCTATCTTAAAAATACAAAGGGAAAAAGGAGTTCTCTTGCTTCTGTAGGGAATATTCCTCTCATTCTCCTTCAAGGTATGGAAGAATGACCGGGAAAAATATTTGTTAGTTCTCAGAGGAAAAGATTTATTAAAGAAAATGAGAAACGAGTACCCAGCTCCAAGAAGGATCCCCACAGAAAAGGTTCAAAGGGTAGGAGGAAAAAGACTGAGGATCCTCCAGTGCACTCAAAGAAGATGACTAAGAAAGGAGAGGTTTGACTTATCTCCTCCTGTCCCACCAAGTGTGTAATAAGTTGACCTTTTCCAGCCTTGACAGGGCTGGAGGAGGGATTTGCTGTTTAAGCTCTTACATGACATATGTAGCAAAAAGCCTGAAGCTTTTGGGGAAAAAACCAACATCCTGAAAGAGCAAGGAAGAGGCTGACATCTGCAGCTCTGTTCAGGGATGCCTGTGCCAGTTCTGACATGAACAGCTTCATAAGTTTAGCATGGAAGAAAAGATGGATTCATTAAGACAAGAAAGTAAGTTCAGCAACTTCCCCTAGAGTATTCTTAGGTTCAGACTCCCCTTTTGTCTATTTTTTTCCCTCATTCATTCAACAGTCAAGAGACTTGAATCTAATTCCTTCTCACCATGCTATCATCTCTTGTTGTAAAACAAAAAATTTTTTGAAAGAATAAGCTTATTCTTGTCGCAGTGAGGAAAAACTTTGGACGCTCAATATGAATGTTCAGAAAGCTTCTATTTATTCATTTAGAGCACCAGACATTTATACACAACAAGTGATAAGCTCATACATATTCTAAAGCTAAGCAGTCTATTGTTTATGCTATAATATCAACTCTTTCTCATTCTTTTGGGCTTGCATTCGTTTTTCTCACGTCTCTCTGTCTACTTGTTATCGTACCACAGCTATGCCCAAGGACACGATGTTTTGCAGGTGCAAAAACTCAGATTAGCTGGGTTTGGTACTTTCCCAGCCTTTGGTCAGCTAACAAGCGAATGTCTATGTGATCTCTGTCATGTTAGCCATTCCTCAACATATTCTGATATGAAATAGAGAGGAAGAGGAAGATATCTTCCTGCTTTCCTTTCAAATCACTAATCTCAGGTCAAAGCCATCGAGATATACAAGAATATCAAGTATGAAGCAGATTCTCTGCAGAAGGAGGTTCTAAAAGAAGTCATTTCTAATCATAAGATGGGAAAAGAATTTCTTGATTGGGAATAAGCTCAGTATTTTGGAAGTTATTGTACTAAACTTTGTAATTGCTTCAGTGTGGGGTACCAATGAATTGAAGAATTTCAGAAGCATGCTCTAAGAATGCTTGACTGTGTCAGAGCCTGCCATTGCATCTCTAACTCTGGCCAAGAATGAGTTAAAAGGAATGAGTTAGGGAAACAGGGCAAGTAGACAGTGATATGTCTCCGGAATATCCTCCAAAATAATTCCAAGTCAAAGATCAATGTAAGAGTACTTTGAGAGACAGAATTATGTTTCTGCATTTTATAGACTTCTCAAGGGATTATTTGGCAACCTCTTCATTCTGTCACTGAATAACCAGAAAATATCTGGTATTACATCTGTAAGAAGTATTTTTATTATAGAGAAACAGATCTAGCTAATGTTTTTCTACTGATTTTTTTTATCCTTATGAAGAAGAAGAAAGGGTGACTGTGTTAATAAATGTAGTCTGATTTCAGAATATCTTGACTAATTTCTAATTATTTCACTTTAGGGAAGTTGACCCCAGAAGATATCTTGTACTCCAGGCTGGAATTTGACTCACTGTAGGTTAGCTATGTTACTGGTAAAATCAATTTTGACAGCCTTATTCTCTGAAAGGGTCAACTTTAAAGAAATAGTAGAACCTGCTGTTTGTTAGAGGGGAGCAACATAGTCTGCAAAGTGGTTATAGTTGATAACTGAAGAAAATAATGGAAGGTTCACTTCTGGAAAGATATGCACAGTAATATTTCTACATTAAAATATTTTTGGATCCACATAGCAAGATATTAAAATATTTCATTTATAGTGTTCTTGGACTTGTAGCAGTCACAACCCAAAAGTGGTTTTCTTTCATTGTTAATTACATTGCTATATTCTCAAAATTGACTGGGTTTATTTTATAATGAATGCATTAGGGACTAATAATGCATTGTTTCATTGTATCTGGACAGTTTTTAGGTCTTATTTTCTAAGGGAGTAAGCCCTTTGCTGCAATATAATTTTTATGTCCCCAAACCTGAACTTGAATTTTATTTGTAGATGCAGCATATCCTGTAGATGCATTTTATAAAATATTTATTTTCATTCCTTTGAAAAAGCTCTGACATAGATTTGATGATACCTGTGTTTATTCAGCAGTTTGGACTGCTACTTGTGTTTTCAGAAGTTTCTTTTTGAAGGAACTCAGTTTCATAGATTTGCAATTCCTGTTGGGTAGATTAACCCAGGATTCCCATGAATTTGATGTCACACCAAGATACATTTGCACAAATGTAATTCATATCTTAGCTGTGCCCTGCAAGCTGTTTGTGTGACTGCAAGCAGTTTGTGGGAACTACATATTTTTACACTGCATATCTTAGCAATAAATCTATGATACAAGATTCAGGAAATTTTGGACCTCTGATACATCTGGAGATCTGAGGCTTCATTTTTATCTTCCTGGCGTTCCCACCTGCTGGTGCTTGCTCACAAGCAGTGCAGGTACCACAGCATGGGGCATGAATCTTGGCCTCAGACATGGAGCACTTATGTCATGATTTCATTTTCATCTATTCCTCACAAAATAATTTCATGAACCAGGGTTAAACAAAGGGATTCTCAGCATCAGATGAATTGATAGATAATAATGAAGGACCCTAACTGCACATACATAGCAAAAAATGAAACTCCTTAAAATAAGTTTGTGTTTGGGTAATGAGACAGAACTAAGCTGAGTTATATTGAGACAAAACAGAGGACATGGCTCTTCATACAGTGGATGGTAGAGCTCATTGCCCAAGACTGTTATAGATAGTGAAAGGATACCCAGATACAGAAATTACTGGACAAAACCATGATAGATAAAGCCACTTAAGGATTTTAAATATTAATTGATGCCATGTATTTCATAGAAGTACTAAATACACATCCTACTGGATAAGTGCATCACATGGAAAATATTTGGCAGGGCATACATGTAAATGGGAAATGTACTTCACTGGTCCTGGTTCTTTTCTGTTTTAACCATCTCCTTGTTACCAGTAGTTGAGACAGTATACCAAGCCAGCTAGATCTCTGTCTGGTATAGTACACATTATGTTCTTACGATGTGAGCACATCAAATTTAGCTGTTTGCTTTGGTAAAATATAAAGATCTGTGGCTGGGCATATAAAGGTCTCTGGCTATCTGCAATATTCTGAGGTGTACAGAGATATAAGACTTTTGTTTGCCGTAATGAATGAGGAGGACCCAAACCCCTTATATTTATGGATTAACTTGCAAGTTTTCAATGCATTTTTTTCCTTATTTTCTTTTTCTTTTTTTTCAGAGAGGTTTGGTGGTGAAGGCTGAAGGATAGGGTAACAAAAGGATCTTAGTGGTAACTTGGGTATTCTTTTTATTTTTACTATAAAAATTGTATAGCGATGAAAGAAGATACTCATCGAGCATTCAGAAAATACAGCACTGCCTGGTGGAAGACTTAAATTTCTGTTGAGGTAGGTGAATTTACATTTGTATGTTCAATTTGGGAAAGTAGTATTCCCATCACTTCAGAGATGTGTATGCTGTTTCAATAGGAATGACTGGCAGAAAGGCCTGCAGTATTGCTGGTTGTCTGTAAAGCAAGTGGAAGCATCTCAAGTATGTATAAATAGAAGTAGAAAGTCTTGACAGGGTGTATTAGTTTAGAGTACTCGGCTGGGATGAGTAAATACCTCACCTCAGAAAGCATGTGTGCTTTCTGTCCTGATTCATGACATTTACTCAAGAATGGATGGCAAGGGAAAAAATGTAGAGCTTCTTATCAGTGTGAAAAGTAATGATTATGATGCAGCAAAAATATCTTTTCGGAAACCAGGAGACTGAATGACTCAGAGAGTGACTAGAGGTGGGGAAAAACTCACAGGCACTTTTGCAGACTCTTTGCAGATTTACTTATGTCTGTAAGATTACTGGTAAAATTAGGAGAGAATACTATCAGAAAATCAGAGCAAGGACATAAGGCAGCTATGTGTGTGATTTTGAATCCCTATCAGTGTAAACAAAGCTGTGAAACCCAGCCTCTCACTGATACCCTGCAAACAGCAGTATTGTAGTCTTTGCTGGTGAACCTCCCAGATGCAAATGTTGCACTTCATTAAAAAATGCATATATTGTTTTTAATTAAAAACTCTGACTCCATGTAAAAATGAAGAATATAGTGCAGTGTTTCTAGTAGTATATTAAATTTTATGCATGGCAGTAGTGGATTTTCCAGCAAACAAAGAGTAAGCATATTTCCAAGACCATATATTCAGGGAGAAGAAAAAAAAAACAACATCCCAAACCCTACAATACACTACCATTGAGAAAGCTAATGTCTTCACTTGTTTGTGTACCATGGGCTGCCCCAGAGCAGAGGCAGAGAGACAACTCCAGATACTCCACTCTATGCTCCTCAGGCATGCCTTATGGAGGTTTGATAAAGAGAGAGTAAACCAGTTGTATGCTTTTCCTCAATCCTAACAGGAACAGAGCAGGATATTCATGTGTTGGCCTAAAGGCAAAAGAAAAGGAACACTGAGAAATTGCAAAGCTCACTCACAGTGGGATGGGGGAGAGAAAAGAAGAAAAGAAGATGAGTGTGGAACAAATTGTTCAGAGGAATATTCCATACCATATAATATCACATTCAGCAACAAATAATGGTAAGGAGGGTTGGGGTTTTGTCTTCCTCTATGTCCATTGCTCCAAGACTGACTGAGCATCCATCTGTTTGTGGGAAGGGTTTTGCCCTTGCAAATCCACCCATCACCTTTCCTACATTTACAAGCTACATTGTAGTCCCACGAGTTTTTCTGCTTTCTCTCATTCTGTTCTGTCCCCTGTCCTGCAGGAGCAACTGGATTAGTGAGCAAGTGGATGTGGAGGTGTCTAGTTTGCTGGCTGGGGTCAGCACATCACAATATAATGTAGTTCTTTAGTATTATATGAATGTACACTATCACTGACTTTATAGTTAAATATATATCTATGTTTTTACATATTAAAGACGGTTTTCATGCCACAAATATGTGCCAAAATTCACAGCTTTTAGATTTTAAACATAGATTTTATTATAGATTTTCTAAATCTGTAAGAGTCTTGCTATTTTATTTTGAACTCCCATAAAGTACAAATATATCTTAAATTTTAAAATTAGTTTTTAGAACGGAGTAAACACACTTTACGACATATTAGCAAAAAAGGAAAAAAAAATTACAGTAATCCTTAGGCTGGCTAGAATTAAGCAAATTATGTCCTGTCTGGGAAATACGCATTTTTTTTTCTCCTTTTTCTCCAGTTCAAGTAGTTTTCTGCTTTTGTCCATTAATAAGGTTAAAATCTCAGTGTTTAAATAGAAAAACCTCCCACAGTCTAAGTTTTTTCAAAGTATAATCACAACTAATGAAGTACAGCCTTAGCAAGGCTACAAAGGTCCTGTTTTAAAGATCTCTTAGGGCAGATTTTTCAAGATAAAGTCTTGTACTAGAATTCCTAGAACTATATATTTTATTGCAACTTATTTACCTGAACATTTGAATTTATGAATTAATATGTTTACATATCTCTGTACAAAGAAAAGAAAGAACCTTAGCAATTAGCAATATATGAAATGATTATTCTTTTATGTTTCTATCTCCTCAGCTTTAAAAGAGGCACATCAGTGAATTTCTTTTAACGTCTTGTTCAAAATGCTACTGATGAATATAGCAGGGACATTGATTTTGAATCAGTGTTAAGAAATAACAGAGAATATCTAATTACTTCTTTGTCCACTAAAACAATGTAACTTATTTTTCCATTGGTAATTTTACGGTGCAAATTGTGTTCCTCTTCTCCATGGCTGTATTTGTTTTTTTTCCAGTACATAGCACTTACCAAAACACCAAAGTTTTAACAGAGCATAATATATCACAGATATGTTGCTCTTGCACACAGTGGTTTTTGTTCTAGTGCACTTGTATTAATGAAATGAACTGATACAACAGATATCAGATAATAAACTATAAGTGATTTCTGAGGGTTTTTGAGCCCAATAGAATTATGCTATCTGTCATTCATATGGTTCAAAGATGAAACGTATTTGTTTTCTTAAAGATTATATAATTAAGTGATAATTATTCTCTTCTCATCCACAGTTCTAAGTAGTCTTTGCAAACATTAAACAGCTTGTGAAAGTAATTAAACATTGTCTCTCCAATCCCTAATCTTGTCAAGTTGTGTGGTAAGAGATGTGGAAGGCTCATTAACAAAGGAGAAAATAATCCCTTATTTTATTACAAACTTTAAACAGCCAAATTGTTTGCAAAAACAAAGCTTCAAAGTCACCTGTAAGTTTATAAAGTGCTAAATGTTAGGTTACAAAAGCAGTGCATTCACCTGAGCTGAAAGTGTTGTAGATTAATTCTCTTTGCTATTTTTATGTTGATCACTTCTAGTCAACAGCAAATAGAAAGATTCCTTTGAGTTCTTTTTTTTTTTTATAGCATACATTGTCAAGCTCTAGCACAGAGATTCTGTGCTTAACAGAGGGTCTTAACATTTTTACTATAGCTGGAAAAAGAAAACTATCTCTTTTCTCATATTTTCCCCTATTTATGTCTCCAGCTCAGGGCAGTTATGTTTTTGTTATTGGGGGAAAAAAAATGAAACCAGATCAAAAGACCCCACCATGGTTAACTTTGCAGTAGTGCGGGCACATTTTATGTCCTACCTCTCCATTTAATATATTTTAAAGCCTTTTATAATGAGATTTTTTAAGATGATCTCTGGTCATTTGATCAGCCAGGAGAAAGATATGGCCTGGACAGCAAAGCAGGCGTACAGTCACTTAAAGCCATTTGGCAACATTCCTAAGAAAAGTACCTGCAGTGATATATTTGGCTCCTATGTGCCTCTAAGCAATAAAGCTGTATGAAGAATGAAGAGCAGAGCCATGAGTATATGTTACAGTGCCACATCTCAGCTGTATTCACCGCTGCATTTAGTTTGCCAGGGGATGTTCTGAAAGCAGTAAATTGCTAGTTCAGAAATCTTCAAAAACATTTTACTAAACTGCAAGTGGGATTACATAACAGGGTCTACTTGACTCTAAAGTTATTCTACATTTACATTGGTTTTCAGAGTGAAATAATACAAATTTCTAAGTCTCCTAAGTCTTTGTGCTTATCCAACAAACACAGTTTATAAAAATTTCTCACATCACTGGATGGCTGAATTTGCTGGCTTTAGGCATTTAAAGTTGTGAAGTTAAGGATCCCCTTGATGCCTTGGAATGGCTACCTAGAACAGAGGCTAGACAAGATTAAGAGAATAAAAAGTAGGTATTTATTAAAGGCCTTCAGTAGATACACAGATAATTAAAAGTTTATATATCAGGGGTTTATCCTCCTGCTACACCTTCAGGTAATGAAGTCATATACCACCAGTTTCCTCCCCTCCCACTCTTCAGGATGAGGCAGTAGAGTGTCCTTAAATTTCAGGTCTAGAGGCATTGTTTTGTCTGACCAAAATGTGAAGACAGTAAACTAACACTCTATATGGAGTTTCAACTTATACACTAATGCAGTACAGGATTTGAAAAATATAAAAGCTAAAATCCTAAGGCATCACCTTGCACTGCAAATCAGAGGAAAAATTTAGACTCACCTGTAGAGATTGATGAGAAAAGATCATAGCTGCCTTTCTTTGCCTCTGGAGAGGACAGAGACAGAGGAAGCTCAGCACCTTGGCTGGTGATAGAACTCCTCTGTCAGCCTGGGAGTTTCATGTCTGCACCATGGGTTCTTTTGTAATGAGGGGAAATTGATTTCCCCAAGCACTTTTTTATGCTCATATGAGTAGGCAGAACAGAATAATTTTGAATGTAAGTATTTTGATGGGCTGTAGCAGAAGCAAGACCCAAGTTAGTTCTGGTGCCTAGTTTGGTGCCTACCTACAGGTAGCTAAAGTCTGACTGAACCACATACACCCCCTGCTAATCTTCTGTGTCATAGTGCAATACCTATGCATGTTTCCTCAGTCTATCTTTAAAGAACTGTAATTTACTGGAAAATATATTCCTGAATATTACTGTAATAACCCTCTTGAGTCTCTTATATCACTGGGCGCAATCGAAAGGGCAGACCTTGAGCTACTGTAAATCATGCTGGCTCCATTGATTTCAGTAGAGCTCTATTGATTTACTGCTCCAGAGAATATGGTCTGAAAGATTTCTGTGGTATTGTGTGCATTTAGAGTTAGAAGATTTACAGGCTCTAATAATAAAGCTAAGAAGCCTAAGCATAACCATTCTCAATGGCTGATGTATTTCTTTGTCTCAGTGTATAAACAATTAACACCACCAGTATGAGTAGTGTAACACAGGAAAATTAATATCTGGGATAGTGCATCAATACTAGCTGCTAGAAAACTTATTAATCAATGCTAATAGGAGAACTTTTCTTTATATGTGTGCCTTTTATTGACAAAATAAGCGTATAGGGTCATGCTGCAAATGTCTGCATCTCAGAATTGGAAGGAAAAGACACACTGGACTGACATGCCTTCTAATCAGCCATGTAGCATTTTACACTTCAGAGTAAATGCTTTTAATGGTAATTATCAAAGTTATTTGTACCAAAAAAAAGATATTCCAGATATGGTGAGAGAAATGATACTTGAAGTGTTGACAACTAGTTCACTAATGATTTTCATAGGTCATTTCAAGTGCCCTAATGAGTTCTGCCTAAAAGCTTGTTTGAATGTATCCTTTCCTCTTTCTCTACAGATGGAAAAAAATTATAATCTTTGTTGTAGGGAACAGCAGTGCACCAGATTGCTTTATCAGTACTTTAAACAATTGCAGTGTAGATGAGAAGGTGTTAGTCACAGCTACCTAAAGCCACAGGTGCAAGTGACTTAATTTTAGATACATCAAATAGCTGCATTTTCATTTTCTTTCTTTGAATAAAACCCAGATAACTTTTATGTGCATACATGAAGGGTCTTGAGACAAGAAAAGCTTAACCAGTGTAAAAACTTATCTGCACAACAAGTAGAACTGCCCTACAGCCTGCTCTTCCCTTACCAACCCTGACCAAATAGTCTTCTTGCCTTTGTACTTTTTTCTTTACAGCTCCTTTATGCTTCTGAAGTACTTAATATGCATGCCAGTTTATCTCACTAAGCTGACAGTGGGTGGGAGGAGGAGAGCAAATAATTTTCTTTAGGCTTACTTGAGACATCAGAAGAAGAAGCCAAAGTAGTAAAAATGTGGGGGAAAAAATGACAAAGCTGGGAAAAAAGACAAGGCTCCACATCTATAAAAGAAGCTAACTGCCAAACAAGCTCAGTTATTTCATCTAAATAAGACATCCTTATGCAGTATATCCTAAACATCCTAGGCTGAACACTGAGAAAGCACTAGAGTCCCTGGATATGCACACATTTCAATACTCAACAATGTTTCTGTAGTTGCAGAAATATATTTAAAATAACTAGCACTAGAAATAAAGATTGTCAGAACTGGAACTCATGTTACTCCACATGCTGAGTTTCATAGGACTATAGGAAACTTCTGTAGGTAGGCATATGATATCATAATCAATGATGGCCCTTGCTAGCTGTGGTAATACAGGTGTCCAAGGAGCAGGAAATCAGTTTTTTTCTTATGTTCATAGAAATTTGGAGCTCAAACAGTTCACTTTAACTTCAGCATTGCTAGTTTGAAAGAGAAAAAGTCTTGTTTTATCACCTGAAATGATCTCTGCTGATCCCACTTGCTCATTAGAATTCAATTACCTTTCTCCTGAAATTTAACTACCCTAGATTGTCCTCCTGTACAAAGCATGTCAGTGAAGACCTGTTGAAGGGAGGATAAGAAAGAAGATGCAAAAGTAATCTGAATGTAAGGAGGAAATGGAGAATTTGCTATTTGCTAGGGGGTCATAAGGTAATTCTTTTCAAAATAT
Organism: Passerina amoena; assembly: GCA_013401095.1. NCBI lineage: Eukaryota > Metazoa > Chordata > Aves > Passeriformes > Cardinalidae > Passerina > Passerina amoena. The sequence goes on from WBNP01000479.1 coordinate 1,868,841, forward strand.
AAAATGAAATTACAAAATTACCATATGTGTTCTCAGAGCATTATACCTCTGAACAGATGAACTATCTAAACAGCTGTGACAGATAAGCTTTCTTAAAACTAGAAAAAAGTAACTATAGCTCCCAGGATTTTGAGTCTATTGCTTGTTTTGTTGTGCAGTGCATTGTCATTTTGATTGTAGTATGGGTGAGAACTCAGATGTAGCACTTTGTTGGTTTGCTTTATTTATTAGAACAATAGATGTCTAGTTGCTAATAACTTGAATTATAATGTCCTTAGGAAATGCAAATAGCAGTGAACACATTTCTGGATGATATTTGTGTAAAAAGCACTTTTAAAGATCATAGAATCTATAGAATGGTTTGGGTTGGAAGGGACCTGAAGGATCATCTACATCTGATTCCCCGGCCATGGGCAGGGACACCTTCCACTACACCAGGGTGCTCAAAGCCCCATTCAACCTGGCCTTGAACACTTCCAGGTGTAGGCATCCACAGCTTCTCCGGGCAACCTGTCCCAGTACCTTATATCCCTCACAGTAAAGAATTGCTTCCTAATACCAAATCTAAATCGAATCTCAGATGAAAGCAATTCCTTTTGACCTATTACTACAGGCTCTTGTAAAAAGTTCCTCTCTCTCCTTCTTGCCATTTCAGGTACTGGGATGCTGCAATAACCTCTCCCCAGAGCATTCTCTTCTTTAATCTGAGCAGCCTAACTCCAGATGTGCTTCAGTCCTCTGATAATTTTTGTTTCCTCCTCTGGACTCATTCAGGAGGAATGACTGGACTCAGGCCCATGTCTTTCCTGTACAGAGGACCCCAGAGCTGGAAACAGTGTTCCAGGTGAGGTCTCACCAGGGTGGAATAGAGGGACAGAATCCCCTCCCTTACCCTGATGGCCACAGTGCTTTGGATGAAGCCCAGGATATTATCGGCCTTCTGGGCTGGAAGTGAACATTGCTGGGTCATTTTGAGCTTCTTGTAAACCAACACACCACAGTAATTTTCCTCAGGCCTTTCTTCAGATTATGGATTTGGGTTGACAATGTGTCCTGTGAATGGAATGACAATTTGGGTTGACCTTGTGTCCTGTGAATGGAATTATAGTTGCAAATATGCTGAGACAATGTGTAATAATGAGGGCAAGGACAATGAATAAGTTATTGTTGATCACAATGGCACAAAAAAGTAAAGTAAGATAATGATTTAGAACAGAATAGAGCTGGGTTTTCTGTTTTTTGAAAAATTCTGCAGTTTCAGATCTAGTTTATACTTCTAAAACACCACAAAAATAAAAGAAAACAGGAAAAATGTCTGAATTACTTTGAGCTGAGTTTTACCACATAGTAACATATGTGGTAAAACTAAGATCTCTCATTCTCATGTAGCTTCTGTATTTTTTTCTTTATATTTATATTTATATAAATAAATATTTATGTGCGCATATATGCATGCATGTATATTTAAAAATGTCTATTTTCTTAAAATGTCTCATAGCTTCAGAAATTGAAATTATTCTTTCTGGAAGGTGACTAACCAATATGAATGAAATATGTCAATAGTATTGGAAACAATTTGGAAAATCAGTTAATGATTCAAGTTTTTCCAAGATACGTTAGCAAAAAGTAGAACTCTCAGTGTTTTGAATTATGGTAAATTGAAAAAATGTGCTCAACATGGAGAAGGCTTTCCCCTATTCTTCCCCTCTTGCTGACCTCCTAAATATAGAATCATAGAATATCCTGAGTTGGAAGTGACCCACAAAGGTCCTTGAGTGCAACTTCTGCCCCTGCACAGGATACCCCAAGAGTCACATCCTGTGCCTGAGAGTATTGTCCAGGTCTTTCTTGAACTCTACCAGGCTGGTGGTGTGACCACTGCCCTGGGGTTCTCTTCTAGTGCTCAACAACCCTGTGGGTGAAGAACCTTTTCCAATATCCAACCTAAACCTTCCCTGACACATATGTATCATATAGCTGATGATATAATCTTGTATAACAATGATAATATGCAGAAATTTGAAAGATAGCACATTAAATTTAAAAACTGTGTTGTCACCTCAGTTGCAGATTTATCTGAAGCAAGTAAATATCATCAATTTTATTTTTTGTGGTTCTTTCAAGAGTACTTTTAAGCCAGTATTGCTCCCTGGAAGGGGCAATCGATGTAATTCCATGGACCCATCAAGTATGCAAGACTTCATCCTTTTACTACAGCCTGGTTTGGACATGCTCCTAATTCTTTGTTTGTACAGATATTCCTCTGCCTGAAATTACTTTTCTTCAAGAGCTTCATTAGTCCATGACACTGCAATTTTGCTGTGAGAAAGTGTTGGGACAGCTGTTTGTTGTATAAAATATGCTTTGTGAAGAGTGTGTGTCAAATTTAGGAAAGTAGTGGGGATTTTTTCCCCTCTCCAAGGAAAAAGTGGAAATACATATGACTTGGTAGAAATTTCTCTCAGTGTTGTGGCTTTAGTCCTGTCTTTCAACAAATAAATAACTTTCAGAACTACAAATGTATTTTCTGAAGTTAGACAAAAAATGAGATTTTTACCTAAACGTGAAAGTAATCCATTCTGACTCTCTGCCATGTACTAATATCTTTCACTAGCTCCTTGCATGGTGAGTTAAGACTGCTAATGTGTGCTGGTCCTAATCCTACACTGCCGAAGAAAACAGATCTTAACTGAGTCTTAAAGGAAGTTGAAAAAGCTTTTCCATAGTTTCCCTATGAAGTTGCCATCAATATTATACTCATCTTTGTTTTTTCATTATAATATTAGCCTTTAATATTGGAATTCAAAATGGGCTTTTCTCTGGACTTCTAAATTCTGTCCAACACAGTGACTCCCAAACTTTCATCTTTGTGATTCATATTGCCATGGAAAGTGGTAAAAGGAAGATCTGAAAACTGTCAGTGTCAGTGCATGTGTTGATCTAGAAAGAAGGATGGGTGTTTGAAAGTCATTCTGTGGTTGGAAAATAGGAGACCTGCTAGATTAAAAGTCAGGTATAAAAAAAAAAGCATGGATAAAACAGGCTAAAAATTTCAATACATCAAGCAAACATTTCATTCCTTACCAGACACAATGGTATAAGGATAAAGCTGTACCTTTCCTCACAGTTTTTATTAGAGTCAGTGTAAAGAATGTGTCAATTTTATGGATCCGGTTTGATCTAGGCTTTTGAATAAACTGTAGGATTATTCAATGCCTACGAAAATTATTGTGTAACTTTCTTGTAAACATTCAATGCTAGTATGGGTTATGAATACTGAAGTAATTAAACCAATCCCAGAATCTCCAAGAATCCATATTTCAGTGTTGTAGTACAGGGAGCAGGAAGAGGGACTGGAGATTTTAACACAGCTTGAACATGGATAAATCTATGGATAAAATTATAGATCATCCTCTCTGCAGGCTGATGGAACCTTGCATTTTCTCCCGTCCTTTGTTAGTAACATTCATGATCTTTTCCCTAAGTGGTGTCTTCTTTATTGCATTGAAGGTATGAATTAATTTCCTGAAGATGGTAGCACTGAATTGAGGTAGGATGGCTTAGTGCATCTAAGTCCTTCTAGTTATAGGTCTCTTAGGTTTTGTTGTTTGTTTCCAGTAAAAATAATTTTAGGTTCTTCCAGAAACTGTCACCACTGCCTTTTTTGGGTGGTAGCAGCAGGAGTGGGTTCAGGCAGGAAGAATATTAGACTTACTGCTTGCATGGGGCTTTTCTTACTTCTCAAAAATGTCATGTTGCAGAAACACAAAACTTCTCTTATATTCTAGTCTACACTCCATTCTACTTTTTTTTTTTTTTTTTACCATGGAAGGAGTCATGCATGATGCAGTGTTAAATACATACACTTACCAGTATGGTTGGATATCTTCACTACTGTGAAGGGAAACTCAGCCAGGTCAGTAGAATTGTCACCTTATGGTGAGGGTTGTTTTCAAAATCATATAAATAATGTGTGTATATAAAATAAAATAAATATTGCATGTATACATATATACAGAGACCACTGAAAGATGTTTTTGCATGCCTTTGATATACAGGTAAGATTCTGAACACCTAATTTGAAGAAAGGCTTTCTACACAAACATCAGGACCCCTTTTTGCACAGCAACCTTTCTATCTCAGGTTTAAACTGTGATCTTTGGAGTTTTAATTTTATTTCCTTTTTTTTTCTTTTCTTTGAAGCAGGAGAGTACATGCACAAGTTTTTTATTATTGTTTATCATGTGTTTTGCACACTGCCTCCCCATAAAGAGATGTAGAATATGGACCTCCAAAAATAATTTTCTTACCTCTATTTCAGACTAGTTTTATTTTATTCCAAAGAAGACCTGACTGAACATTGCATGGACTAGAATACTACTGAAAATGGAAAAGCACTCCAGTCTGTTTCTGTGTTGTTAGGTCTTCAGTCAGAGCTGGTGAAACAGGGAATTGCCCTTTTATAGACAATACTGAGTTGAGGAGTCTTTGGTTTGTTTTACATTGGAAGTAAATATCAGCAGTTTGGAATCTCTGGCAAAGGTTAACAGTCCATTTTGGCCCCTCTCTCTCCTGGACATCCCAAACACCAGATGGGTGCCTGTGCATCTGGGGAGCTGGAGAGCTAGCTCAATCCTTTGCATCAGCCAGCCGGACACACAGAGAGCCCAGAGCTGTGGCAAATCAAGCAGCCAGCAAGAGGATAAGGCATTTGGCCAGGGGAGAATGGTGGAAGCTGTCAGGAAGTCAGGAGCTGGACAGCAGGCAAGCTGGGCAGGAGCCAGATGTGCTCTTGGCCAGCTGGCCAGAATCTCTGCTTGCCAGCTTTGTATGTCACTAGATGATTGCTTGTCATCCTGCTGAAAGTCATAAGGCCATTTTTCAGTTTAGGAAAAAAAGGGGGAAAAATATGTTTTGTGTTATTTCTTTTATTTCTCATGAAAGGCTAAACAGGTAATTTTCCAGCTTTTCTTCAATCCTAGAAAATTTAGAGACTTGCTAGAATTTTAAAAATGGCAATTAAGAAAGTGATACAGGCCTAGATCCACAATTTTGAGGAGTCATCTGCCTTTAAATATTATAGAACTGGGAAGATGTAAATAAATTTTTGATACATTGGTTCATTTTGCAGACTTACCTGAAAAATAGCTTGAAAATATAACCACGTATAATAGCTCAAAATCATCTGCCTAGATGCCTTCTGCTTGCAAATTCTGTATGTGGGCAGAATGTAAATTTGAAAACTGTATTGATATCAGAAAATAAAAGGTTGATTGAAAATTGATGCAATAGTTTAATCTTTTTCTTCTGTCTCTGGACAAGTCTGATTTCTGTAAATATTTACATAAAATCACTGGTTGGGCAATATTGTAAGTGGTAGCTTTTTTAATTAGACCTAATGGACAGAGTGAGGAAAAAAAGACTCTTAAGTCCTTCTTGACGTCTAAATTAGAATCAGTGAGCTTCAAAGATGAATACAATTTTAATTCCATTATCCAGCATGATTCGTGACAAGCATTTATTGACTAGTCAGCACTCCATATTCAGCTGCTTGAACATTTGTGAGAACACACTGGAAATCTGCAAACTCAGCTAAAGCAAAATCACATACAATTCCTGTCTGCAAAATAGTTGTGGTAGTACTTGGCAAATTACATTAAAGTATTTTCTTATAGTATTAGGTTTAAACTCAGCTTTGTGCCTGGAGACTGCAGCTACAAGTCTACCCATATCATTCTGTATGCATGGGAAAGGTTAGAATGAGACAGATGGAGATTTCTTTGGAGTATAGGGCCCAAATCTAAGAGAGCTGTGGCAGGTTTGATTAATCACTCAGCATCCTACTTCATAACTATTACTTATGGTCTAAGAATAACTGCTTTCCTTTGTCCCTGCTGCAGACTGGAATATAAAGATAGGTGGTGGTGCATGCTGTAAGTGCAGGGAGAGTTTCTGTTTTAATCCTTCACATGTAGCTTCCTTCACATGCAGGCTCTCTTTAATATGTGACAAACTGAAGAAGAGGCTGATTCCAGACATTGCAGCTTTTTTTTTTTTTCAGTGATAGTGTGAGCTTATAAGGTTAATATTATTGTTGTATTTTATTATGTAATTTTGTTCAATTTTATTATTATAGTGGTTTTTAAATTTAGTAATGGCTTTACTTGCAGACAATTTATGATAGTTTGGGTTTTTTGTAATATTCTTCACATGAAACAGGTAGAAAGGAACTCTAACCCAGTTTAAATCTGAAGTCCAGTTATATAGGTCAGTCATGTGCAGTTGGTGATTCAATACAAGTCCACAGCTCCAGCATGAATAATGATAATCTTTTTGTCCACTTTAGTAGATAGCGATAGTCTGACTAGAGCCATCTGTCAGAATGACTGACATGAGCAGGTTCTTAGGGCAGCAAAACAGACTTGTTTGCTTTTTCTCTGCCAGAGCCTTGGAAAGTTAACTGTCTTGTTGAGAGCTCTAGGAGCAATAGATATTGTCTGACCAACAAGGAGAAACATACTCCAGTCATGGTTCTGTATTCAGGATCAGCAGGCAGGAACAGGTCTGGTTTTCTAGGACTCACATTCTTCCTCCTTCTCCTTTTCCCACTGTTCTCTTGTCATTGGGATGGCTGTTCTGCTTTGCCTCTTTTGTAAGGTTGTGATATGGCTTTGATTTCAGCCATGTCATTACCATCTGATTGACCCATGAATAACTATTAATGTAGCTGAGTTACACTGCTGAATATAGGGCTGGTTTAGGTTTTGCCCATATGTCTCCATTAAGACACAAGTGACTCCCACCAATTTTTACCTGTTAGATTGCTAATGGCAGTGTTGAAGTAGCTGAGAAGTTACTGTGTGATTTCTTAATCTTATGTATTCTTTAGACTAGTGTAGTAAGAAACAGCTTGCATTATTGCAAGTAGAAGGGTAGCCTGAATAAATGTTCTTTAAGTCTTTGAAAACATCGGACGCATCTTCCTAATCAAGAAAAAAGTGTATGCACTGAAGTGGAAGCAGGATATAGCCTGTTTGACTAAAGAATTCAGTCATTAATGGGCAAATAAAATATATTAGCCTTCTTTTTGCTATTGGCATAAATGGTTTTATTTACAATGCTAATGGTTTTATTTACACAGCACAGAAATGCTGAAAAGTTTGCAGGAAATTTTAAATAGCGTGTTTTAAAGTAAATTGCAGCATATATAAATGTGACTAAGGATAAGCATGGTTCAAAGTTCAGATGACAGACAAGTATCTGATATCCCAAAGTAAAAGTTTAGGGCTGACCCATTTCGATTCTAATCTATGCTTGTGAAATCTCTTCTGGTAGTGGCATACAAGGCATGAAAAAAATCTAATTCAAACTTAACCCAGTATTTTGTGTGATCTTCCTAACTATGGTTTATGGCTTTGTTTGAGATTTTTCTTTTTAAACTTCTAGAGGTATATGCTGTTTAAACAAAAACTTGATGTAATCAAAGATATTAAATGTGAAATCCAGAACAATCCAGATACAATTTTCAAAGCTGGATGCAAATCTTTGTAGACGCTCATTCAGTTTGTGCAGAAATTTCAAAGAGCAGACTCCTACTAGTTCAGCATCAGGTGATTATGTATAAGAATTCAGTATTTGGTATCTATTTGAAGTTCCACATTTTAAAACCAATAGAAACTAAATATACATTAATATACATTTTACTAGGCAGTTAAATATACATTAATATACTTTACTGATCCAAAAAAACAAAAAACCCCTATTACACATTCAGGAACCCAAATAAAAATTATGACTTCCTGTTGCTAAATACAAATGATAACTTCCTGTTGCTTATGTGAATTTTTGAAATGAAGACAGCAAGTCACAAAAAAAAAGAAAAAGTGCCAGAGGTATTACCACAACTGATCATTACATTTTTATACTTATATCCGTTTTCTTTCAATACTTGTTTTATTGAACAGTTGCTTCTAACTAATACGTACTGAGCAGGTGTTAGGTGTTAAGTTTTTTTTTTATCTCAGTAAGAAAAACACCTATCACTCTAAACTGGTAAACTGAATTATGGAATAAATTATGGAAACTATAGAAAAATTGATAGCAATCTCATATCTCATGTATGAGAAACATTTTTGCTGGAAATCTCTGCTGCAGCATTGAACAAACTGTTCCACATGGATCATGGCATGCTGTGCAGCATTCCCCAGCTTCAAGTCCTCCTGTACTCTTGTAGGGTTTTGCTACACAGGTTCATTGGTTACTGTTGGCAGCCAAATCTGGAATGTGCACTTGGAGAAACCACTGTAAAATATGCTTCCACGTATCTCAGTAAAGACATAGTTCCCAAGCAAGTGCATATAATACTTCAAGAAATGCAATATTACACATAATTATGAGTGAATACATATTATAAACATACATTTTAATCAACTTTGCACTGATTATTTTTACACAGGTTAATTATTGCATAGAGCAGTTTCACAGTACCCTTGGTTCAGAGGAGGCACTTGAGTAATCATCACCACTCTGCCATAGCTGGTTAATAGGTGCTCATAGATTTATCAGTGTGAAATCTATATAGCTGAGAAGGAATCTAGCCCACAGATAGCAAACTCTTCATTCTGTAGCCTTCTGGGTGTACCACTGCACTGGTGACTTGGGAATTTTAGGTTGTTTGGTGTTGTGTAAAGAAAGAAATTGCAAAACTAAAGGATGCAAAGAAAATTATATGGCAGAAGTGCCCTTTCTGATGTGATACAGATAATTTTGTGGTATGTCTGTTTTCCTGCAATACAAAGGTGGCTGTCCTGATGCATAAACAATCATATGAGATCTAGAAGTAATTCAATGTCTTACATTCACACTTTTTAAGCAAACAAATGACAAAGTTTGCATCACTCATGACAATAATGAAAGACAAAACTTACTAGGTTTGAATTTTTATCAAGATAGTGTTATTTAACATGCATTAGCTACTATACCTTGCATTAGAAAGCATGGCTGTGTTTTGAAGGATCAAAGGTATGATGTCTTTATTGTAATACAGCCATAAAATATATTTATTATATTATTATGACCATACTGGTTTTTTTTCTTTAGTCTATTATTTTAATGTAAAGAATACTCTCTGTTCTGAAAAAAAAAATTAAATAATACAATATAAAAATGGCAATAACAGGACAGGCAGCATGTCAAGTTAGTCACCAAAACTCTGCAAAGTCTGTGATTATTAGAAAGCAAAAACTTTTTAATCTAGTGATTACTTAAGACATATTCCGTGACTGGGGCTGTTGAATTTATTTCACATGATCAGTTTTAAGCATGTGTTTTCAAGATATGCTCTTCATGTTGTAAGTAGAGATTATTTGATTGTGGTGAAACAAGCAGCATTTTGATGAAAACATTTTTATTGACTTTTGTCCATTCATTTGTGAACCCATCTTAGTATGGTTTGTAATCAGGGACAACTAAAGTCATTTTAAAGTGCTCTGATTAGTTCATCAAGGATAGCAGTCCATAATAGAGGACTGACAACCCAGTTCTCTGCAGCAGATGAGCAACTTGCATTTGATTTGAGCAAAAGCGGTGAACTTGAAATATTCATCATTTCACAATCTCTGATCTTTAAGGAACATAACATGATCTCCCCTTACGCCGTATTTTTTAATGTCAGCTCATTTAAACGGAATATACTGTATGGAAAAATGTAAATTACAGATCTCTCCTCTTCCCAAATGAAGTCTACATGATGGAAACATAACTGTATGGTAGATTATACGGTGGGGTGTTACCCACAGCCATGGTGCAACAGCTTGTCAGGGGTTTCCTGAACCTGCAAAAGTGGGAAGCCAGCTTAGCACAAGAAGAGATGCTGCAGTGATACTACAAAGTGTGTCACAGCACAAGGCTCAGAAAGGAAAAAGTTATGTAGGAGGGAGAGCATTTCATTTAGGGGTTTTTCCTGCTGAGGAAAGTATGAAATACAGTATAAAGTCAAGTGCATGTATACACTTGTAGATTTTATGTTGCAAGATTATTTTAACCTACCAAATATCTGTTCTAGTTAAACGGGGGGAAAAAAACCCACATTGCAGATGCATTTTTATGCTTGCACAGAGCGCAGTACACTAGGTATAAGTATGAGTGACATGTATTCCTTTAAGGTTTTTTTGTACATTGAAAGACATATAAAAAAAGCATAAATTCTAAGCTGGAATTTGGCCAGGAATGCAAGCCAATGACAATTCTGAATTTGGATGCATTTTTGCTGTCATTTGGCTTTAGTGCAAATGTAGTGCTGTCTGCAGTATTTCTAAATTTCAGATTAAGCTCCTTTTTCAGCTGAAGTATAGTATTTCTAAAAGGAGCTACTAGATTTAATTATGTTAATTAAAGTAAGATTCAGAACTATAACTGGGATTTATAATGAAAATTCTTCAACTTTTTTACGTGTCTGGTTTTATGATGCAATTACAGTTGGGTTGTGAAGTTTATTTTCATCCCATGTAATGTTTTTGTCCTTTTACAACAAGCTTATAATTAAAGAGACAAGTAAAGACATGTGACGGATATGAGCAAAAAGGCAACATAGTACCTATAAATCTGAAGGTGTTTACCATCTGCAAATATGTCTGTATGAATTCTTTAGTTAGATGTATATTACATGTGGGGTTTTTAGGATATATTGAACACAACTAGTCATTGAAATAGAGTGCAAAATAGCGCGATATCTGTAGCTGTAAGAAAACTATGTTTTCAAAGATTTTATTATGGCTAATGTTTTAAGACATGATGGTGTAGATAATTGCACATTTTTACATAATAAATGGAAGATTTTTTTTCATATTAATTTAGCATGTAAATAGTTTTAACTGGAAGAACTTAAAAAGTCAGCTTTAGTCCTTCTATTTTGCATAAAGGCTCTATATTGTCAAATAATTTTTGTCTGGCTTAAGCTACTACTTGTTTTTTCTTTCAGGGCATCTGCTACCTGTTTTTAATTTCTTTTCTTTTCCCCCTGATGGTAGCAAGGACTTTTAAAGCTTGGTCCTGGTATCAAACATTACCATGGGTGGACCCAGGCCAGGTACCAGGCACTCACCAAACCCACTCAATCACTCCCCCTCTGCAGCTGAACAAAGGAGAGAAAATATAACAAAGGATTCATGTGTTGAGATGAGGAACAGGAGAGGTTGCTTATCAAATGCCATCATGGGCAAAACAGATTCAACTCAGAGATATGAAGTTAATTTATTACTAACCAAATCAGGGCAGGACAATGAGAAGTAAAAGAAGCCCTTTAAAACACCTTCTCCCCCCGCCTCCCTCCTTCCCAGCTCTACCTTCTCCCCCAGTAGTGCAAGGAGACAGGGAGACATAGATGTTTTGGTCAATTCTTCACTCTAGACTTCTCCAGCTGCTCAGGGAGAAGAAGTTGTTCTCCTCCTGCACTGGGCGTGCCTTCTGTGGGAGACCATGAGCTTCTCCAGTGTGAGTCCATTGCACGAACAAGAGCTTTCCACGGCCTGCAAGTGGATCTCTGCATCCCCATGGATCTCAGATTAAGTCTGCACCACAGGCTGCAGAGGAATCTCGGCTCTGGTGCTTGGATAACCTCCTCCCCCTCCCTCCTTCTCCACTGATATTGGTGTCTTTAGGGCTGCTCCTCTCATGTGTTACTCTTTGAGAATAAATATTGTCTCTCTTTGTCATCCATATGTGTCACTCTTTTCTTCAGTGGCTGGAATTACAACTATATAACAACTTTATGTTTATTTTTCTTCTTAAATATGTTATCACAGAGGTATTACCACAATTTCTAACTGTCCCAGCCTTGGCCAGCAGCACATCCATCTTTGGAGCCAGTAGGGATTGGCTCTGCTGGACATGGAAGAAGCTTCTAGCACCTTGGAGCCAGGCCTGTAGCTTTTCCCCCTATCCCCCCCCAAAAAAAACCAAACCAAAACAAAAAAACCTGGGGCCATGCAAAACCAATAAAAACATAGGTAAAATTGGCCAACAAAATCAAAATTTAGGGGAGAAATGTATGACAGACCTATAATCAGTATGAATACCTAAGCTTTAATTATGTTTGCACCACTGCGTAGCAGAGACACTAATGGTGGCTTTCACATTTCTTGAGGTGCCATATCCTGTCCTTTGCTTGCTTATCTGTGTGTACACAGTCTTTCAGTATGACAATGATTAACATAAGGGAATGATTTTAGCTCCAGTGAAACTCACATGGCTTATCACGAGGGCCTGTCTATATATAGCTTCCTGAAGACCTGTCTCTCCATTCCTCCAAGTACCCACCGACTTTAGTTTCATTTTTTTTTTTGTATTGCATTCACAGATTGTCACCTCACTCAGTTATTGATCTCTCCTGTGCTAGAAATTCACTCAACACTGCCATCCATGCCTCAAAATGATTTCCATGGGGGAATCTTGAATCTATTGCTTTGAACTTAATTGACTTTTAAATTGAATTGAAGGAAGAAATAAAGTTCCATTTCTATTCTGTCTGTTTTGGTTCTTCTGAGCTAAAAGGAGAAAGATGACTTCTGCCATCAAAGAAAGCAGGCATGATGCTGAATGTACACAGACTAAGTTTTCAAGAGATTACATTTTAGAATTTCCTAATCCTAATATTGCTTTATCCCTACATGTTAAAAAGCACAATTTCTATAGGAAATTTGGTAGTTTATTTGTTGAATTCTGAGCTATTGCTTTGTAATTCTGTTGAGAAGGTCATGCCATATGTCTGAGTGTGCAGCATGAATAATTCCCTTCTTGGACACAGTGGGGTTTTCTGGTACACGTACTTTCCACCTTTTTCTAGGCTTTATTAAAGGTAAAAGTCCAAGTCCTGCAAAGGTTAAGTAAGCTGGCCTTTGGGGCACAGCAGGAAGCTTTCCAATCTGTGTTCATCTGTAAATTTCTGCCAAAAATATTCCTGCTCGCTGTTTTTCTTAGCTTTTCATTTCTTGAATTTTGAAAGAAGAGTTTGTACTTCATGCACAGACATTGTGCTAACATTGTGCTAACATAACAGACAAGTATTCTAAATGACTGTCCAATCAGCTGAGGCAGGATTGTTATGCTCTGCCAATAAAAGGAAGTACAAATTTAAGAACCTCACTGTAAGCTGCTAGCCATTTTGAAAATTCTTCAACTTTTTTACATGTCTGGTTTTTGGTTCTTAGGCATATCCACCCTGGTTGTAGAAAGCGCCATCTGGTGAACTTTTATGCAATCCTTCAAGTCAAATAATTTTATTTTAATAAAAAGAACTGCAAACATCTAATCTGTTTTTCAAATTATGCCTTTTATTTTTGTGGAGAATACAGACTGAGAGGGTTGGTGTTGTTCATCCTGGAGAAGAGAAAACTCTAGGGAGACCTTATAGCACCCTCCAGTACCAGAAGAGGGACCAGAAGAGGGCTGGAGAAGACTTTTCAAAAGGGTCTGGGGTGACAGGAACAGGGATATTGGTTTCAAACTAAAAGATGGTAGATTTAGATACTACGAAGAAATTCTTTAGTGTGAAAATTGTGAGGCACTGGAACAGGTTTCCAGCCAGACAAATTATGAATGCCCCATCCCTGGAAACGTTCAAGGCCAGTTTGGAGAGGGCTTTGAGTGGCCTGGGGTAGTGGAAGGTGTCTCTGTCAGTGGCAGGGGAATTAGGACTAGAGGATCCCTTAAGGTTCCTTTCAATCCAAACATTCCATGACATTCAGTTCTGGCAAGTAATTATTTTGGAAAAATTGTATGCAAGTAGTGACTGCTTTATTGGGAGGCTAAAACATTTCCTTCTTTTTACATTTCTTTTCACTGCCTTCAGCATTTTTGTGAAAGAGATACCTGAAAAGGCAAATTTTGAACTGGGTGTGGAAGTGGCAGTAGCTTCTGCAGCAATGGAAATCATGTACCAGAATTCCTAGAAGCACCCGTTGGTGGTCAGATTTATTGATCTGCTTTAGACAGTATAAGTCTGAGATTTTCAAACTTTTATTTGTGGTACACGGAAATCTAAAGGACATGTTCAAAGCTTTGTATTAAATTTTCGGAATTAAATTCCACAATTGTCATGGGAAATATTTAGAGATCCATAAACTGAAATGATTGAAAATAATTTCTTCACAAATACAGCTTCATGGTATTTACAGAATCACAGAATAGTCTGAGTTTGAAGGAACCCAGAAGGAACATTGACCCCAGCTCTTAAACAGATGGCCCATATAGGGCTCAAACCCATGACCTTGGCATTATTAACACCAGGGTCTCACCAACTGAGCTGATCTCAGATTACTATTATGAGGGGAAGCCAGTCAAATTTTGAATAGAGATCATTCTGACTGATCCACAGCTTTCATACTGACAGAAAATCATAGAATTATAGAACCATTTAGTGTGAAAAATACCTTCAAGATGATCAAGTTGAACCATAAACCCAGCACTGCCAAGTCCTTCACTAAATGGTAACATGAGGCACCATACTTCTCCAGCGATGATGACTCAGAAGACTTTTTAGGACAAGATAGGTATAAAAACACCAATGACATAACGATCTATGAATATAACAAAGGCAGAAAAAATAACTATCTTGTGATGTTGGCTGTAAAAAAAAGGGTGGAAATAAGAGTGATAGATATAGCAGGAGTGACATCAGGTTTTCTTTACTTTAATAAATACAATTTTACATCTAAGGCTTTGTATGGTGCTGATATTGTCTACAGATACACACCATGGTAGGATTAAGAGGTCCGTAGGTCTTTCTCTTCTTTTTAATCTATCCTGCCCTTCCTATCCCATTTCTTAATCATTTAATATTCGGACTTCTCCTATGTTCCTCTGTACTCCTGCCTCCAAGAGCCTTTCTTTGCTTCAGGAAACTCACTTGGCTCATTAGACATGCATGCACTACTTACTTGCATCCTCAGTTAGTGCCTGGGAAGCCAAAATAAGATAGATGAAAACTGGAAAAGGTACTGAAAAGGATTTATGGTTGAATTTAAGCATTCTGATACAGAATTTAACAAGTCTCTGATTGGTCATGGTCCAAAAACCTCTGTAGTTTCTTCAAATCTTGTCCCTTATTATGGCATCTAAAATTCTATAGAAAGAGGAATATAGAAAACATCAACTCATACTTTTTTTGCTAGGTCTTTTCCTGCCCTCCAACGTGCCTCTCTTCCCATGCCCGTTCTCCATCTTAATACATGGGGAGCAAGGCCAGCTTTGTGATGGTCTTGTGAGGCGCCAGAGTTTCTCTAGGAGCTAGCTGTGGCTCCAGCATTTGAAAGTACTAAGACCACGCTAAAAGAAAAACAAAACAAAAATAAACAAACAAACAACAGAGCATTTCTTGCTCTTCTGTCTTATTTCTCAGACTTGTTGCAGAAAGAGGGTTTCTATCTGAACTATTACTGCCTCTGGGATTTTTTGTTTTCCAGTCGTAGCTCTGGAATTGCTGATGAACCAAAATCTTCTTAGCTGCTCCCAGTAATGCAATCTGTTGTTTGGATCTAAAATTATTTTAATTGTCTAATTAGCATTTAATCACCTAAACTTTGGTCTTATGTTCTGGGTTTTGATGAGGTGTGTATATTCAGTTTTGCTGTCACTTTCCTTCTGGTCTTTATTTTCCCTTCATGTAGATTGAGAAAGTGTTTGAAATGTGCTTAAAATTTCTGGTTCCTTTTAAGACTGTTTTGGTATCTTCAGCTAATAACTGAATTTAAAAATTCTGTCATAATACTCTTTTTGAACAATTCAAAATCAGATCTTAACTGCAGAAAGTCAATGTATTACTGCATTAATAATGTGATGTTAGTAGTTTGGTCTTAGCAGCTTGCTTTAGCTGAAGATAAAAGAAAAGAAAAGACTGGGAACATGTATCTTTCCAAAGCAAATCGACAAAAACTAACAGGCTTTGGTTGTAGGAGGTTGCCTGAGGATGGGTAGCTTGCCATACAGTATATTTTTCAGTTATATGGTTTAGCCTAATAGTTCTGGTAACGTATTCAGGATGCATCCCATTGTGATAAAATTTATTCACATGCTGTTTCTTGTTTGTGGTTAACTAAATATCAGGGAAAGAAAGACATCATAAACTCAAACAAGTTATGCTCATTGAAATAATGTATTTTAGGTTTTTTAGGTTTTTTACTGCTCTTGTTCCAGATTATATATCAGAGCAGAAATCAAACTGGTGGGATACAGCAGTTTTCTCACCAATAAATTCTGCAGAGATGACTGTATGGAAAACTCAGGCTGTGTCTGGAGCCCACGCTGGTGTGGGGAATCACTGCCCTTTTGCTCAGGTAACATGCTTAAAGGCCCAGACCACTGTGCCTTCTCCATTATGTCCCTGAATCACACAGGACTTCCAGCAACCCAGATAAAAGGGGCTGCAAAAGTTATCTCCTGCCTGAGCTGGGGGATGGTGCTGCTTGTAATTCTGTACCAACTAACACTAATGCTGCCTGTGGATGGAGTCTCTTCCTCTGCTGCTTCAGTTTAAAATTAAGAAAAAAATACTTGATTTACAGAGATGTGCTTGTTTTTAGACCAAAAATGCACAGAGAAGGAAGCTCACCTTGGAACAATTAGTCCTGCTCTTGTCAGGAGACAGTCACAACAGGTGAGAGCTGAGTCCACAGCCTGTTCCTTCCTCCCTCTCTCCCTCTCTCCCTTCTTCTTTCTTTCTCCCTCTGTCCTACTTTTTTCTGGTCTGGCACTGCAGAGGGAGTAGATTACCAGCTTTAAGACCAACCCGATCATTGCTCTTGAATTTAGACATTATCATACACATGTTGCCATGACCATTCTTTGAGAGGAGAGGTATTTGCTACTATAAATAAGATAACTCTAAGGCCCTAAGAGCATCCATTTTCCATTGAGTCTAGTGAAATATACTGAAAACTGTCATTAAATGCTTCGGGACACTGTTATTTCACTACTTGTAATAGCTATTGCAGTTTGTAATCATTATCTCAGTAGAATAAATCACTTGTTACTCAGTATAATTGGCAATTGTGCATAAACTTTACCATAAACTAGCACTCTAAAAACCTAGAAGAAAAATATTACTGACAGTTGCTGGGCAAATTAGTATTGAATTCAAAGAACCAATGAAAACAAGAGAATGATCAAACATATTTACTAAATGTGGATTAGAAGGGTAATCAGTAAAGGTTATGGCTATCAAATCTGATAAGGTTTTCTTTAGGACAGACTCAGTAACACTGGAGTGAATAAATGGAAGTAAAAAAAGCAACTTTTAATTAAAATCAGAACAAATATTTGATTCCTCACTGTTTAGCTGTTAATGCTGCCATACCTGTGCCTGTTTTTATATTGTAAGGGATTCCTTTTGCCCCCTTTGTAAGGTGTAATTCTGAAAGGCTGGAAAAATAAAAAATCTAATTTGTCTTGGAGTCCAGGATATGTGTCAAATTCTATTGCTTATAATGACTTCAGGCAGATGGGATATCAGAATATATTAATCCCAGTAGGAGATGAAAGCAGATGAAAGTAGATTCAAAGCAGTAGATGAAAAAGAAGAGAAAGATGCATTGCACCATCCTTCATGGACATCTGTATGCAAACCTACAGTTGCTACACAGAATAATATTTGGTGTCAAAATGGTGGCCGGAAGAAAAGTATTACTGTGATTTTAAAGCTGATTGTAGGCTAAGAAAGTTTCTATAATATAGGCAAAATATTAAAATGATTTTTTCATTAGATTTAGTTTTAACACAGAAACTTGATCTTAACATTTGGAGCTTATTCGTCTCTCACAGATTTGGAGCTCAATAGCAAGACAAATTTTCTACAATTTTTATATTTCATTATACACTATTAAAGATAAACATTTTTTTCTTTTAATATTGGCAAAGATTTCCCTTACCAGATCCTTCACAAGCTTCTGCATTTTTTTTCATTTAAGCTGCTGCCTAAAGTTACCTGTGTCAGAGTAGAATTCAAGTGCTGTCTCTGGCTTTGTATCTCTACCCATCCTTTTAATCTGTAGCTCCAGAGTGTTGCCTCTTTCCCAGTACTAGAAATATTGTGATGTGAACACTTACATCCTTTGACTAATACTGGAATCAAAAGTCTCAGTTACAGATGGGCAGTCCAGGTTTGGTTTATGTCAGCATTTTTATTATGGTTTATATCTGGGTTTGGTACACAAATTAAAATACAGACTTTACAAAGGTTTGAAGCTACCATTTTGGAGCTGTGAGAGAAGAAGAAACGAAATAATAGAATGCCTCTAGTTGTGTTTCTGCTGAGAAAGAATATCATGCTTGACCACTTTTAAGTCATGAAGAATTCTCAAGGTCTTCTGATTCTACTTCACATTTTTCCCTCCAAGTAGTTCAGACTCTTCTGAAAAGAGATTTTTTTTTTTTAATGTATGCAGATAGTCCTGTAGTTAACTAATGACAAGTACTATCTTTCCTTTTGAGTCCAAGTTGAGTCCCTTGAGTATTTGTATTTTGACATAATTATTTGGTGTCTTTGCCCTATGCTTGGGAAAAGTCAAGTTCATCAGATCCCTAAAAAGCAGCAAGAGAAAATTGATTTTACTCCTCTTGTTGGCTTTTTGCTTCTTCTGCTAAGTACTGATGAGACATACTCAAATACAGATAGATTTTAACTGAATTCCCAATAGCCTTTGCACCTAGATGTATTTATAAACATGCTTACGCCACTTCCCTCTTACTGTAGTAAAAGAAACTTATAAAGAACAGGGTAATAACACTAGAATTAAAAACCACAAAAAACAGCAACAACAACAAAAATCCAAACAAACAAACAAATAAAAACTAAACAAAAAAAACCCCAACAATATATCTAAACCTTATATAGTTTAAGAGCATTTAGTTTGCAGTGTAGATTGGAAAGGAAAAGCAAAATAATGTGAAAAACTCAGCAATACAGTTAAATGTCAATGCACAAGCTGGATGAAGAGAACACTCCCATGAGTGTACTTATAAGTAAATTAAAATAAGAACATTGTGCAGTTTTATCCAAAATGGTTATTTTAGTTGCCTAAGATCTGTGAAAATTACAATGGAAGGTAATACTGCTCCAAATTATTTCATCTTTCATTCGGAATATGCTGTTAATTATAGGAGCACCTGTTAGACTGTATTCACTTCTTGTCAGCATTTCAAATAAACAACCTCAGTTGAAATTAATTATTTCATGGCTGAAATCTACAAACTAATTACAGTTTTAGTGTACTTTTGACAGAAGTATTTTCCCTATTACTGTTTGCTGAAACAAAATGCACACTTTCTGCAAACTAATCACATTCAGGGTCAGAAGGACCCCTTAGATCATACAGTCCAGTACTGTGGTCTCTCACCCAGGTATTCCTATGTCTAACCTGTAACTGCTGGTTATACCTCCTAGGAAATATTTTAAAAGGCATAAGAAATGAATTCAGAGGAAATACTAGAGATTGTTAAGAAATAAAAAAAAAAATAAATTAATTTTTAAAGTTAGTCTTGCTTTTATTCTGAATGTGCCTGGGCTTAGCCATTAAATCTTGCAGTTTACCTGCTTACATGCTTGTAGGCTCTATACTTATCAACACCCCTTTTGCAGTTTGCTTTTCCAGATTCAAACACAACACATTTCTGTATTCAAAAATATCATGCAGATTTCCAGATATGAATCATCATTTCAATTTTTATACCCACCCCAGGCACATGCCATATTTTAAGTTTGCTCACATTATCCTTGTAAATTGTAGGTCATATCTTGAGACAGTATCACGGTAATGATCCACCTTAGTGACTCGCAGAATAACTACAAAATCTCTGTGAGCAATAACCAGGGGAAATGAGATTTGTGGGTGTGCGTCCTCCCCAATACTTCCAGCTGCAGGGAATGATGAGGGAATAAGCAGAACACACCAGAAGACTTGTCTTTGAGCCTGGTGTCCACTAGTAGAATTTTGGGTTTTTTGGTCATGGATTGGTCTACACAAGATCAGACCTATTGGTGACAGATGGGAAATAAAGGAACTTTCTGCAGGAGTTGGCAAGGCTCATTGAAAAACTTTAAACTTGAAAAGGGAAAGAGAAAAAAAGCCCAAGGTCTCTAGAGATAAGTCTGGGCATGCCAGTGTTTGAGGTACGATTTTCTAGCCAGGCCCTTTGGTCTCAGGTCTCTTTGTCATCTCAGTGGATGTAGGGGAAGGAGATTCATGCAGTAGGAAAGATACAAGGTTTATTGATGTGCTAGAAACCATGGATGTGCCTGAGAATGGTGGGAGTCTGTTATAGAGAATGAAGATGAACAGGCAGATGAAGTCTTTGTTCTCAGGCAGGACTTCAACACCCAGATGTCTGCTGGAAACGCAGTGCAGGCTGCCCAGAGAAGTGGTTGAGCCTCTATCCTTGGAGGTATCTAAAAGACGTGCAGTTGTGGCACCTAAAAACATGATTTAATGGTGCACTTGGAAGTGGTGGATTAAAATTTGGACTCAATAATCTTTCTTTTTGAACTTAAATGATTCTATGTCTTTTCATGCATTATCTACTGCAACAGTTTCTGAAAGAAACCCTCCTTGTTGAACGACTGTATAAGTAAATTTCTTCCTTCTGTTCCACATTCCCTTTTCATGTATCAAAGATTATAATTTTGAAAATGATACACAGATTTTTGGAAGCTGTCTAATCTTTAGTTACCAGAAAATGAAACTAATTCCTTTCTCTTTTTAAGGTGGGAATGCATCAACTGAGCTCTTCTAGCTGATATGTTTTTTAAATACTGTACCCTTAACCCCTAGCAATCCCTTGCTTTCTGTGGTGTGTCTACAACATTTATAAAGAAAACATGACATAGTATAAGAATATATTTTCAGAAAAACTCTTTAAAAAGAAGGTTTTTCTACAGTGCTGAAGAGTCCATAGATGTGGCAAAGCAAGCAGCAAAATGCTGTGAAAAATAAATTTTTCATCTGTACTTTGTCTCATATTATTTTTAAATAATATACTGTGAAATAGTATTATAAAATGTGTTATGCAAATGTTATTACACTTCTGTGAAGCAAAATATTTTTTTGAGACTTAGGGCTAATTTTAATCTAATTCCAATTTTGAAAGTCTTATAAAACTTTTTTTGAACACAACAGATTATTGTCCAGTATTAGATTGATTTTGTTTGGCGCCATAATTAAAGATTGTGTCCCATCTATGTGTTTTGCTGCTGGGAAAATAACTGATCTTCAAATAAATAAGTCTTTTTTTTAGATGCTTGATTCTATTTATGAATGGATTATCACAGCAGTACACATTTTTCTTCACTTATTTTTTCAAAGATGAATTTGCAAGGACTCATGCATGACATGCATAACAAAACATAACAACTAAATGAGCAAAGTGGGATTTTTTTGTTGTTATTGTCTATTTAGTTTTGTCAGGGCCCTGGTTCTGGCCAGGGCAGCATAAATTTTTTGCAGTAGCCAAGATGGGTCATGGCAGGACCCAGAGGTTATTCTGTATCACCTCACATCATTTTCTGGGGGAGGGGGAAAGGCTCCCTTCTGGGTGATGCAATGTGGCAAAGGAAGTGGCTGGGTATTGCTGACTGTAAGCAATCATGTGTGAATCACATGCCTCTTTTCCTGTACCCTGTCCTTAGTATAACTGCTGCTACTGTCCATTGTCTTATTTCACTGCTATTTTCAAAATATTGCTCATATCTTAAACCTGTGAATTTTACCTCCAATTTTTGCCTCGAATTTTCCTCTCTGGCCTGCTGCAGGGAAGAGGGGAGGGGAAGACCAAGTGGCATGTGGTTTGGAGTGTTTCAGGGTGAACTCTAGACTGGGGAATACCATTCCTAAACCATGGAAACCAGCGATCAACTACAGGACTTCTGTTGTCCAAGTTCATGCTCCAATAGCACTCCACAGGCGTTGACATTCTGTTTGACATTTGCTGAAGATGACATCCATGATTCTGTCTACCCAGTGGCTAACTAGTGGAGCTTTCTGTAGGATTGCCATCATGAAACTACTGAAATGCATGTTGATCTCAAGAAATTATGTCAAATTATGGAATGTATGCTCCAGATTTGTCATTTCTGGAACTGGACAAGAGCCACCCCTGGGCATCAGTATGTACTTTTAACTACCTAAAAGTATTTACCTCTCAAGAGGTCAACAAGTCTTCTGTTGTGACTAAATAACCACAAGGAAGATCAGAAATTCTCAGTCATTATCACTTAATATATATAAGAGTATACTTGAAGTTAAAATTAAATTTTTGGCAAAAACACTGCCTTGATCTGTCGAAATGTTCTTGAACTCTCTCAGACTTGGTGCCATGACTACTTTCCTGGGGAGTCTGCTGTAGTGCCTGACCCCTATCTGAGTGAAGAACCTTTTCTAATATCAAACCTAAACCTCCCCTGGCACAACTTCAGGGTCTTGTTACTGATCAATGAAGAAGAGATCAGTGTCTGCCCCTACTCTTCCCCTCACAAGGAAGTTGTAGACTGCTATGAGGTCTCCTCAGTGTCATCCGGGATGAAGATATCAAGTATCCTCAGCCATTCCTTATACAACTTCCCCTTCAGACCCCTCACCATCTTCGCAGCTCTCCCTTGAGCATTCTCTAATAGCTTTATTACTTCCTTATTTGTGGTCACAGTGCATCTCTTCCTGACATTATCCAAGTTATGTTTCTGACCTTGCTGGAAAAGTTAGATACTAATCTAATATGACACACAAATAAATAAGAAATAGTTGAGATTTACTTGGTGGTCACAAGTTGAATCTAGTGTATTGTGTCTGCTATGAAGATCACTTGTCTTTATGCTAGAACATATCCATAATGACCTCCCATCTTAATTTTCATCTTCCTTTGCCATTTTTTCTAATAGTTAATTGTATGAATTTTTATAAAGTGTATATAAGTTCTTGTTTTACTTTAATTTTCTTTTTGAGGGTTCTGGCAGCTTCTCTAACACAGGAAGCACTTTTGGTACACAAGATTCTCTGTGAAATGCAATTTTCCAGTAATCTTTAAGATTAGAGGTATTTTCCTTCCTTATAGATTGAAGTCCTTAAGTAACTCAGTTTAGCCTAGTTTTTCTCTTTTGAACACTCTCTTTGTAGTATGGAACCTATTACCGATTTGAGTGCTGGTTCAACAAGCGGTTCTAGTTTTACCCACTGTCTTGGTTGTATGTCATGAACCTTGTTTCCCACAGCACTGCACTTGGCTCTATGTTCAGTGGCTTGTCTGCTATAGCCTCCAGGTTCTTTTCTGAATTACAAATTTCCAAGAAACAATCAATTCTCCTGCTCATAAGTGTAGTCTGATTTCCTCATTTGAAGATTAATAACTAATGACTTATGTTGTATAAGTGATTAAATAGATAACAATGTCACCAGTCTTGCAATGTCATTTGTGTTACTAAACCCCCCCACAGTTTGTTACTACCTACTGCTGATTCCATTTTGAAAAATTTGTCATTTTAATAATCGTATATCACCGATTCCTAAAGGATCAAGAAACAAACGAGTTCCTCTTTCTGCTAGGTGGCGTATAGACACAAATAGGCAGTTTTCCCCAAAGAGTTTACTCTTAATGGACCCTTATTTTAAGATATTTATGAGGATTCAATGGCCATTAATAGTAAGTATATTACTCTGATCTACAAAGATTACTGACACAGCAATGCATTAATTTTCCACACATTTAGACTGTCTCAGTTATCATCAAACTAACAAAGCATCTCCTAAACAAAGTGTATCACACTTTGCACCTCTGATACATTAAGAAGACCCCTAAAATCCTATATTGTCCTCATGTTCCTAAATAAGATCTGTTTGCATATATACACACAGTTTATATATTATCTATATGCTACCTTTCCTCCCTTAGTGTAAGTTCAAAAGCACATTGCTGAAATTTGTAGATTGTTCAACATTTCTTGTCACTTTGCAAGAAGGCTGAGAGAAGTGCTGATGATATCATTTCCACATTATGCAGATCGGTATTTTCATAATTCCTATGTCTAACAAAGGAGGGAAAAGTTCATTATCCTTAAATTGCTATAAAATCTCTAAATTATTATTGTCTGTGATAATAGATATGTAAAAAAATGTGTGCTGAAATAAAAGATTGTTTAAATCAATATGCACTGAACTGAACTTTTTGCACTGAAGTGACAAATCAAAAAGGTTTTCAATTTGAGGATGAGACTTTCACCTGTGCCCAGTACAGTTACAGTGCTTGAGACTTAACTTCACAGAATCGCAGAATATACTGAGTTGGAAGTGACCTAAAGGACCATCAAGTCCAACTACAGCCCTTGCACAGAACCATCTCCAAGAGTCACATCATGTGCCTGAGAGTATTGTCCAAATCCTTCTTGAACTCTGCCAGGCTTGGTGCTGCAACCATTTCCCTGGGGAGCCTTTTCCAGTGTCCAGCCACCCTCTGGGTAAAGACTCCTTCTCCTAGTATATGACACAAACCTCCCCTGACACAGCTTCAGGACATTCCCTCGGGTTGTGTCCTTGTCACCACAGAGATTAGATCAGTGTCTGCCCCTCCTTTTCCCCTTTATGAGGATGTTGAAGACTGTGATGAGGTCTCCACTCAGTCTCACCCTCCAAGCGACCAAGTGACCTCAGCTCCCCCTACTACAGTTTCCCTTCAAGGCTTCTACCATCTTTGTTGCCCTCCTTTGGACACTCTCCAATAGTTTAATGTCTTTTTTATATTGCAGAAGCCAAAAAGGCACACAGGATTCAAGGTGAGGCCTCCTCAGTGCAGAGACCAGTGGGACAATCCCCTCCCTTGCTCAGCTGGCCTGATGCCCCCCAGGACACACCTGGCCCTCCTGACTGCCAGAGTTCATTCATGCTCAACTTGCCATCAACCAGGACCTCCAGGCCCTTTTCCACAGTGCTTCGTTTGAGGATCTCCTTCCCCAGTCTGTGCACAAGCCCAGAATTGCCCCATACCACATGTTGTTTTTCAACTTTATATGGTTGGTGATTGCCCAACCCTCTGATTTGTCAGGGTCTCTCTGCAGGGCATCCCTACCTTCATGGGAGTCAACAGCTCCTCCTAGCTTTGCACTGTCTGTGAACTTGATGAATATCCCTTCCAGTCCTGTGTCCAAGTCTTTTATAAAGGTGTTGAAGAGCACAGAGCCTAAGATGGAGACATGCTGAACCCCAGTAGTGACAGGTCACCAGTCTGATGTCACGCCATGTCACTGTAAACCTTTGAGCCCTACCTGTGCTCACCCTTCACATGATGAGTTTATCCAGCTGTGAGCTTGACATTTTTTCCAGATAGACTCTGTGAGAGACACTAGTAAAAGCTTTAATGAAATCTGAAAAAGATCACGTCAACTGGCTTCCCTTGATCAGCCAAGTGGGTTACCTTGTCATAAAAGCAAATTAGGTTTGATAAGCAGGACTTTCCTCTCATGAAGACTGTGACCAATTACTGCATTGTCTTTCAGGTATTTTTCAATACTTCCCAGAATAAACTGCTTCGCCATAACTTTACCAGCCACCGAAGTGACAATGACAGGCCTGTAGCTTTTGGGATCCTCCTTCATGGTATTTCTGCAATTTGCAAAGCCATTCTCAGCTGATATTGACTGTTCCGAAGACCAGAAAGATTGAAGGAAAAAGAAATCTTTCTACAATACCTATCTTTTCAGTCAACCTTGTCTTGTCTGAGTATGTAAATATATGGGGGAAGATACATCCTGTGTTATTTCAGAAAGGAACTTAGAGCAGTATCTGGGTCAAAATATGTCTAGTGTTTTCAGGTACTAATGCAAGTATTTATTTAAACAAAATCTTTAGCTCAGTGTTGTAAGACACAAGTGAAAATATTGAAATGTATTATATAGTAATGAAATTAGAAACACACTACTCTGCATAAATTCTTTGTAATACTGCAATATATTTTCCCACAAGCTAAACTGTAGTATTAAGGTATAGTTAAATGGAAAATCATCACTTCTGAACATGGAGGATTTATCATTGTTTTAAATATAAATTGAAATACTGACCTGTTTTGGTCCTGGGAAATGGTTTAAGGAACTATGCTATAAAAGATCCATATAGAATACCTACATTTTAAGTTAGATACCCTATTGCTGGTAATTCTTAAAGCATTCTGAGCATTTAGGACAGCACTGACAGTGTTTATTTTCAATGTTCATTAATTTAAAAAGTTTAAAGGATTAGCTTGTACAAATAAGGATTTTTTTAATCAATGAAAAGAAGTAGCCTTTTTCCAGTCTGTGGATCAGTGATAGTCTGGAAGCTGATCGCGATGGTCTGTGAAGCATGTGTATATTTAAAAATTTTACTGAAGACTATGATTTATGCAGATAGTTGCAATTGCAGTTCCATATGTAGATGAAGCATAAAAAGAATTGAGATTAACCAGTAACATGACTTAACATGTCTGCAAACCGTTTAATCATGAACAAACTGCAAATACCAAAACCACTAGTAATCAGCAATTTTCTTGACTAGTAGGATTTATTTAACCTCAATTTTCTGTGTTGTCATTAAAACACATAAGTATTGCATTGGTAGTTGTAAATCACAGCAAAATACATGTTAATGACTTTCTTTCCTTAAATTTCTGTTAATTACTTCTATGAGAAATTTCAAATGGTAATGACATACTGCTGAGGCAGAAGGATGTAAAACTGTTTCTCATTCCAGAGAAGATAATGGCAAAGTATCTAAAGGTCAAGAAGAGTGCTGGCTGTATTAATATAGAAAGGTAGCTATAATTTCAGCTATTACCCAAGCATTGTCCAAGTGATGAGAGAATATTCTACTTTGAACAAGGCACAATCTATAGGTCTTCAAAGCATTGATACAATCATAAAAGTTCAGGTTTAGAAAGGGCCCTCAGGAGGTAATGTAACTCTTTACTCTGCAAAAACCTACTGGCTTGGAAACCCTCTGCAGAGATGCCAATCTTATCCATTCTTAAAATAGATAGAAAGAAAAGCATAATAATATTCTATTATTGCTAGATACTGTATATAGAGAGTAGTAATTGGAATATCCTATTGTTGCTTAGCCTGCTGCTTCTTCCTGTATATCACAGGAAAAAGACAAGAGGTGCCTACAAGGACACTACGTTACAGACAGTAATAACTTGAAAAGGAAATGGAAGGTAAGAACTAAATAAGTCTGTCCTAATCTAAGCAAGTTTCTACTTTTTTGAGTAAGAAAACCTAGGGAGTAGGGTCAAGGACTCTGTGTTGAATTATTATTTCATCATACTCTGGTATTTGATTAATTCCGTAATTCTTTGCTCTGTTTCTTGTATAAAGACCAATTTTCTTTCCTACTCAGAATCTCTTTCATAGTATTTTCCTAGTTTTCATCCTATTCCAGGCTTACTTCTGAAGAGTTCCAGTCAAATGTTACTGGGGGTTTGTTCTTTATAAAGCAAATGAGGTATGAATACGTTAGTGGAGAGAGTTTTCAGTGTAATCCAGAATTTGAGTTGTTATTTGAACAATTATGTATAGATCATAGAGAACTTTCTTATTCATATTTATGTTTTAATAATTGATGTCTTAAAAAATTAGGTTTTCTTTCATACTAGCGGAAGTGAAATCAAGTAAATCTATCATATCCCAAACTGCATAGTCTGTGTATTGTGTCTTCAAGTTTTGTCATAATGTGACAACACTCATATTGCAAAACCAAGACCAACTCAGAAAGTCTCCTTCTGATCCATAAAATGTATGATACAGTCCCATTGCCTGTCAAGGTGAAGAAGGGGATCAAGTTTCTTAAAGATCTTAAATACTGATTTTCTCATTAAGGAGTCCAGTAAGATGAATAAACTCCGCATTACTACTTAGACTTACAAAAGATAATAAGCTTCTAGATAACTTCTAAACTTGAAATATACCTTTAATGTGTTTTTTTTCAAGAATTTTTTGTTTTCATAATATATTATTCTTTTCACAAGAAATGATTCCTTTATGGAAAGTGATTAGTTGCCCTATTTCTAGGGTGTGAAATCTAAAGTATTTAAAGTGAATCATAACATTTCTCCCAAAGAGACATGCTCTTTCCCTGGTGGCTTCTTTAGAAGTAATTAATGTACTGTAATGTCATTGTGTTTCAAATAATAACTCAAAGGCATTGATAATAGACTATATGCTTTATTTAAACAGTTTCTACTTTATAGCTTTCTCTAACTTATAGGCAATCAACCAAGCTTTAGTTATTATATTAACAAAAACAAGTAAAAGAACCAAGATGTATTTATTGAAACCTAAAGATGTGTTAATTTCTTTTAATGTTAAAAAAAACAACCAAAAAAACCCAAAAAACCCTGACCCAAAAAACAAAACAAAAACGCAAACAAACAAAAATCCCAAAGCCAAATAAAAGAAAAACCACCCAAAACAAACCAGCAAACCAACATGCAAACAGAAAAATACCCTAGGAAAAGTATGTTTCCTTTTGGAACAGATTGATAAAACAGAAACTTGTCAAATCACTGTTACAGTACATGATCAAGGGCAACCAAACAGGCATTTTAAAAGGGAATATGTGCCTTTTCTATTATGAGAAATATGAGTTCATGCTCTGCTATTTTCTCAAAGAGTTGATACTCCTCCCACTCCAAATCTACAGTGTAACCTGAAAGCCTGTGTTTATTTTCCTAAAACAGGTAATACTATTCATATTTAATTACCGTCTTGATTTTCAAGTTTAGTATTCATATTATTCTGCCATTTCTTAGATCTCCTTTTGAATTATAACAGTATTAATGTCAGTAGATTCAGGAGCTGAGTTTTTCCTAGGGTTTTAAAATACTTAGTCTTTCTCATATCTTCTTCAGGAGGGGAACAGATGGCTTCATAAATTCCCCTAGACCGGAGTCAACATGTTGTGAAGAGCACTGTGATCTTACTAAGACTTACTCCTCTGCTTAAAGGCACTAAATGTGACAACTGATGTGTTGAAATCAAGCAGGTGGACAAGCGGTAAACTCTTACACCAGGACACAATGCTGAAACCCAGGAGAATGCAGAACCAGGTTTGTATTCTTGTTTTACTTCAAGAAAGAAAAAATAATCAATCATCTCTTCTACAGATAACTAACTGTAAAAAGAACAATTCTGCTGTAAGTTCCCTGTGTTTCTTCGTATGGTGTACCTTCATCATTACCATGTTACATACTAATAAATCATGGAAATTACTTATTTCTAGGATGTATACAGCTTTGTGAACTCATTTTAGAGTAACAGTTTACAAAAAAAAATCTTTATGCTATTTGTTTGGAATGGCTGCTGAATGCTTGGGACCCTTTTATAACCATAAAATTTACAATGATATTCACTAGGGAGGGTTTATGAAAGGTGATCATGTAAGATAATTTTTATACAGGGAAATACTGAAATAAGTTTCTAAAAGAAGTTTCTAAAAGAAACAGACTGCAATATGTAATTCTCTTAAGCAATAATAAATTGCCTATATAGAATTAATGATCTCCTGACATTTCTTTCAAAAGACTTGAAAAGAACTAATTAATGTAGCACATTTCAAGCTAAGCAAATTGCAGTGATAAATGGGATTACTGGAAGCTATAAATGCAATTCGTAACTGAAGGAAAAGTGCAAAACCTCACTCAGAACATTAAGGAATGCAATTAAGCAAAACATTTGGAAGTACTTAATTACATCTGCAGAGGATAGTTAAGTGAAATCTGGTGCCTTGCATTAGTAGCAATGTCAAACCTTCAGAAGATTGTTTAAGCAAAAAGTAGACCATTTGTTGTCAAGATGATATCTGATTTGACATGCAAGAAAAATATTTCTTCATTGATAAATCATCCAAATGTCTGAAAAAATACGCAATGGTTCCTAGCAATGGCAAATTTTGAATTACAGGCAGAAAAGTCAGGTAGTTATTAAGTGGACACTTTCTTGTTGATCCAAATGTCTTTTGGTACAATTAAGGCATACCAAAGTAAAAAAATTGCAAGAAAATGGGATGGACTGTAAATTGGCTAGGGCTTAATTCAGCAAATTGCAAAACAGTATGGCTGTAATTAAGCAAAGCCCTGACAAACTTATGTGCTTTCATCGATTTTACATCCCTTGTTATAACATTCTTCACTAGAGTTTGAACTTAGGAAATTGATCTAATAGATGCAACTCCTAAAGACAGGTGTTAAATTATTCACTCTCTCTTTCATAGAAAGGTAAAAGCTGTCTTTGTGAAGGCAGCAGAGAGTGAACAAGCCACAGGGATGGCTGGGATGGAATGGCTTATATTCATGTTGTTCAGGACAAGCCTCCCCTGGAGAAGAACGGCTGTGTTGAGTATACACATCAACCCAGAGAGGTTTGGTGATTTTTGCATCTCTGCTGTTTGAAGGGATGAGGCATTGAGGAAATCCATCAGTTCAACTGCACCCGTGTTTCCTACTGTATGAAGAACTCTCTATACAGGAGCTCAGGAATAGAGACCATCTGAAGGTGGAAGCAAGTTCACTATGTAGTTAGATTCTCCTTGCTTGCCTTCACTTTATTCCTAGAGAATAGGCTGGCTATAGCACCTTGTTCCCTGCTCCACTTTTCCTCTTCTTGACCTGTTTTCTGGCAGCTGTTATGATTTCAGCAATGAGATGCTTCTAGCTGAATGTTGGTGCTTAAAAATGTAATGACTGAGTTATTGCCAGACATCTACAGAATCCCAAGTCTAGACACACTGCTTAGTAACTGGATTGTCAAATACAAGAGACAAAAAAAATTTGTTCTGTTTCTTTAACTTTCTAAAATAATAAAGCTTCATTTAAAAATTATGCATATTTGAAACTTAGTTGATGTTTTTTGAATAGCAAATATTTGTGTCTGTGTAGTCTATAGCTGTCTTTTTGTTACTAAGGATATGGTGGAATATCACTGAATGACAAATAAAAATCACCAATAAGAGCTTTTGTTCCCTTTCCTTGCAACTCAAGAATTCATCTCCAGTTGTTTTTATTTCCTAAACAAGCAAGTTGGGCAGTTGCCAATGAGTGTTTTAATATTCCCAGAAGTTTCAGTGCAAAATTGTTTTAATATATTTTGGTATATATCTAAGATAACTGCTTTTATGGGTCTCTTCTATTGATCACATAGATAACATTACCATTTTTAGTGCTGTTGTTATGACAAAGCACTGCTGAATAAGCAATGAAGTCTTTTTTAATGTAATATATTATTATTTCCATTTAATTTTATTTCGTTTTCATGGACATTGTTGGGACCTGTACTCATTCTGAATGTTATACTCTGCTGCAAATTCTAAAATTAAATAAGGAAAAGGGAAACTAATTGAAAAATAGGAATTTCTCAGAAGTGCAGCTGATGAAATAGGACTGGAAAACTAAAGATTATATTAAAAGACTAGTAAGTATTGTGGGAAAAAATATCAAAGAATACATGAATAGAGGAAATTTTTAAGTTATGAATATTAATGTTTGATTAAATAAAAATACTGCAGTACTGGTTGTAGTAGGTCTTTTGGTCTAGGTTGGAAAGAAAATGTGATTTTGTACTGACATATTCTCTGCCTAAATTATATTAGGTTGAAACATTCCTCCTGCCACAAACTTGCTGACTGGCTTAATAGCAACATTCCTCAGTTTGTTTTTTTTTTTTAAAGGTGAAAGACTTAGAAAGCAGACTTAGAAAGACAAAGGCTGTCAAAATTGTAATCTCTTTACTTTCTGGACTTCCAGATCCTAGGAGCTCTATCCCAGGGTCAGTCTTAGAAGAAAAGGAGACTAATCTGTCCTTTTTCCCGCATTTTCTTTTTTTCTGTTTATTAATTCTATGCATGAGTGATATTTCCTGTTTTCTAGAACATACTTCTTAGGATATTACTTGTAGATGGCATAAAAACCTGAACATGCAAAGGTTTGGATGCTTCCAGGGATGTTTAGCTGAAGAAAGGGGTAAGATCTTGAAGTATGAGGTGGGCAGAAACAAACAACTGTATTGAGATGATCAAAGACAAACAGTTGGCTGCATCTTTAGAAACTTGAAAAATTTTATAAGTATTGAAAATACTTAGATTTTTTTTACACATTAAAGAACATGTACCTAATTTTGAAGGGGATTCTGGATGTAGCACATGGGATTAAACTCAGGATTATTGTTTGTAAGTAGCACTAGTTAGTGTGAATGACCATGACAGAGGCCCAGACCAGCAGGGAATCCAAATTGTTCATTCAAAAGAAATGAGCTGGTTTTATACACTTTTTCAAGGCACAGTGTTTCCTTATACAGTAATTCTCACTACATGATCTATCCCACATTGCCACATCACAATGCTCTCTCAAAGTCCTTCTGTGGGGTGATGGGGCACTGTTCATCTGTCTGGCCGCTTCTGGCCAGCTCCTCTCCTGTGGGACTGTGCCACTGTCACCTCCTCCTGCCAAGGTCAGGCAGAGACAGCCTCTCTGTGCTGCCATGGGCTTCTCTGTGCTGCCTGCCACGGCACTCTGCCATTCTGTATGTCCCACAGCCTGCAATTCAATTTTATCCTGTCTTTTCCCACAAGTCAGGTAAACCCTGACTTAATTAAGAGCATGTGGAATGTTTTGAGAAGTATGTAACTCAGGCATTGAGCATAAAAGCTCCCTGTTAGTTCGTCCTGACTCAAAATGACATTAGTTTTACTCTTCTGTAATGACTTAGCTTATTTAACCTTCATACTCTGACGAATTGGCATATTTGCCCATTTTATTTCACTTTTTTAAAAGATTGATGGAAAAATGTTGTGTAAATTTTCAAGGACTTTTGACAAAAGCTGCAAAGCCCAGATAATCAGGACTGTTCCTGAGCATAGGTTAAGTTCAAAATGCTACTACATGACTACTGCTACAGCAGATATTACAGTAATTAAAACACTTGAATGAGTACTGCTGTGAATGCATTTCATAGGGCTCACAAAGTGCTAAATGCACACCACTAAATATTTATAAAAACTATGCATTTGTTTTTTGTCTGACTCCATATAGGTCTCTCTGGACTTATTTGGAACCTGAGAAAAACTGATGGAAGAGTTGCTCTTTTTATTTCCATCTATGCAGTGCAAGCAGATGGGAGTCAACTTGATGATTCATTTTAATGATTTAGTTGGCTAATTTGTCCCAGATTTGCTCATTTTGTTCACAGTTTGAAGAACCTGCAAGTATTTTTCCCTTGTGCAATAAAGAGTACAGTAAATGCTAGCTGGGTCAGCCTGGTAGTTCTCAAAATTTTATCTTTAATACCAGCAGAGAATTCATTCTCTCCTGTAGTCACATTTATAGAAATGGAGTTTAGCTGCCTGCTTTGTCTAATTGACATTATAATTCAAAGTCAGCCAGCATATTAGTGTTTCAGTTTCCTATTTAAAATCATGACAAAACGTACATAACTATAATGGCCTGAAAGTTTTATGCTTCAACAATTATATTTTGTAATATGTAACTTTCTCTCAAAAGAGATAATTTGCATGGGAAGAAAATGCCAATATTAAGTTGGATATTTTCCCATAAGGGAAAGAAATCTTTGAAAGTCATCCTTTCATCCAAAGATTTAAACTGGTATTCTTTCTGGCTCTCCATTGTGGCCACTCCTTTTTTCCTCACATTCTTCTTTCTGCCAGTCCATTCATTCTGTCAAAGGCTAGCTGTTAGTACATCTTTTCTTCTCCTTTCCTTCCTGTTGCTCCTTTCTGCTGTCTCCATCCTTCACTATCTAGTCCAAGCTGCTGCTTCACAATCAATCAGACTATATGTGACTCTGCACTGATCTCTGTCTCTACTTTGATAGATATTCTACTAATCTTGCCCTCTAATTATACCAGTTCTTTTCTTTCTTCATTGGGTATATGATCTAGTTTTCCTTGAGCAGGTAATATGCTTGTGTGCTTGAGTCCAGTCTGGTTTTGAAGAAAGTGCTTCTGTTTAGACTGCTTTCTTAGCACTGCTTCCACTGGCAGGGCTCTAGCAATGAATGTGTATATAGCTAAACGTGAGACTTTATTTTCAAAGGTTGTAAACAGGAGGTAAACTATAAAGGTATACAGGTTTCAAGCTTCAGTGTGTCTCATCATTAAGGGAAGAGCATTTTTTTAAGTCATTGTTAACGTGTGCAAACCATTTTGAATTTGACTGTGCGCTTATATTTCCATTCAAAACCAAACACAGGGAAACTTGTCAAGTTGAAAAAAAAAGGCAAAAAAAAAGGCAAACACCAGTAAGAGTTTTTTAAAATATTATTCAACCCTTATGAAATATATCAGACTGACAGATGGAAAGGGAAGTTTTCTATCTACACCTTTGAACTGACACAAGCGGTGGTTCATTCTTCTTTGGCAAGAAGAAATGAGAGTTACTAGACCTCTATTCCTGGTACTAAGAAGGCTAATATTTTAAGTGGTGGTCTGCCCACTCAGTAGAAAATTTGCAAGGCAGTGACAGCCACATCATCATCAGTTAAATCAGTAAACAGTTTTGCTTTTAAATAGGAAGTTGTGATACAGAATGACTTCCTTGTGCTCAATGAACAAGCCATGACAAAGCAGCGATAAATATATTTTCAGTATAACTTGTCTACTACCAATTTTTCTTGATACCCAGTGATATATTCAGGGTGTCAACATCTCTGCCTGGTGCTGTCAAGAAAAGAATGAAATTTTATTTCTCCATGTTGTGAGAGAATGCTTTATAGTTTTTCAAGTTAGTGTCTTCTTAAAAATGAATCAGAATGAAATGGGAAACAAAAAAGACTAAGCAAAGAGCAAGAGGCAGATATCAATTACATTTTGTACCATTTTATACAGATGATCTTTAGCCTCATTTGAATAAGAAAAATTTCTGTAATTACTTTTTGATTTAGCATCTTCTTGAAACGAGCATTTTTTGAAAGTTAAAGCATTTTGTAGGGATGTTATTAGTACAACTGATTATCATAATGTTTTTCTCTTTAAGTGATATGAGCGAGATATTTCTCAGTGTTGCCCTTTTGTTAGCCTAAAATAATGAAGTAAGTTTTTTTCTCTGAACTGTGTAAATGTATATGTTTAACTGGAATATGCTGGAAACTGGATTGATTTTGGTAAATAATTATTTTTACTTTTTAAAAAACTTCATAGAATTACCTAAATATCTTTTGTTCATTATTTATCTATTTTTATTCCTTCCTTTAGTCTTTGTTCTTATAATTTCTTTTTACCAAGAAATAAAAAGAAGAAAAAATCCACTGTTGAGTCACTTGGTTATTTTTGTATTTCCAGTGGTCTGGTTTTGCTCTGATTAAAGTAATTAGAAAAGCATAAATTAATTTCAGATGCCCAGGATGTGAAGTAGATGCTGCACTTGTCCTGAAATTTGTCTGACTCTTCATCTGATACTACCAGGGCTGAATATAAGTCAAAATTCCAGGATCTCATTTTGTTGCTGGCTCATGGTCTGCTGTGTTGGTGTCTTACAACTCTGCTGTGGAGGACTGAAAGGCACCTCATGCAAAGGAGAGATGCAGCAATAAGTTTTACTGAGGTAATACTTTAACAGGGTTCAATATAATCAATGGAATTTAACAAAGATTAACCATGGTTCATAAAGTTAGATGGCAAAGTTCACCTTATTAATTACTGCACAGAAAAAAACCATTGAGTTAGAATGTGCAGTGAGGGGTAAAGTGTATGTATCACACTCCCTCCTTGACCAGAGTCAACCTACTTCATGTCCATAGAGTCCTGGTGTTTTCACCTCTTGTCTTTATGCTATAAACACTTGATATATCCTGTTAACACACCTGAGGATCCATGGTGAGAAAACAGCTTGTAGTGTAAAATGTTACTATGAATTTTATGGTTTTTTTTACATTATTGGGTGATTTCATATAATGAATGCATAGCATTTGCTTTCTTAAGTACTTAAACTTTGCATGGAAAGATTGTAAGTAAAAAGCATCTTATTGTTAGAGCTAACAAAATCAAAATGGGATGAAGGCCCAGAATCAAGTTTCTTGTTGCTGTTAGTGACCATCTGCATTAGTTATCCCACCAATTTTTTTCTATCATTGGCAGTCTTCTGGACATGACATATTTATTTACTTCATAGTGAGCAGTAATAAATATTTTTGTCCATTTTCTTGAACTTTTTTTTTCTGCAGTGAGTAGAGATCATCATGCTGTAATAGCTTTCTTAACAGTGTAAGATTCATTCCAATGGAGTTAGGTAGTAAATCTTGATACAATGCAGTTAAGATTGTAATAATTGATGAGAAGTGGCAGGAGCTGAATAGTTACTCACAGCCTATAATTTCAGTAAAATTAAATCTAAAAACATTTGAGTGATTGCTTCTATCTACAGTGATATTGCCTAGAAATACAAAATCACAGACAGTTCTCATAACACATCTATTTCTAATATACACAAGTACAGTTTCAGAGGTTGTGTCAGTGTATATCTCAAAATGGCAAATACTTGTTCAGTGTCAAGACAAATGTCTTAGGCTTTAATAGCATTGCCTTCACAAATCCTTGTTCTCACTCAACACATATATCAACATCAACAGTCTGCTACTTGTTTCCCTTTTGTTGAGCCCATACTCTGTATTCTATTGCACAGAGTGCAGTTCCATAATGATTTAATTTCAGCCCAGTGGTGTGGGATGTAGTATATACCAAAGCATTGGATATTTATACTAAAAGTTGTGGATTTACTGTCTGTAGAGTCATAGGTAAAATTGACTAGACACCACCAGGATTTGAATTGCCTTTTCAAACTCGGTTGCATTATCCCAGATTACCTCTTACAGTGGGTAAGGTGGTCTCTTCATCTTTTCCTACAAATCTACTGCCACAATAGATTGTGCCCATAACTGAGCCTGAAAACAAAGGAGAGCGAGACAGACATTAACTTGGGTTGCACATAGTTCATTTGCAATTAGTTGGTGGTCCCTTTCCTTATTTCCCATTGGGAAAATACATTAGATAAGAGCTATTGGTTAGTTTCTAATGTGATAACAAAGATTGTTATGGATGTTCTAACTTGTGTAAATTACTTGCCGCAGAGCTCATTTGTTGGCTAAAACTTCAGCATCCATGCTGTTTAATACTCCTAATCCTACTACTTAGATATCAGTCACATATCTTCTTGATTTTTTTGGAGAGGTGGGGGTTGATCCATGCAACCATCCTGCATGGGACATGCATAAGAATAGTGAACAAATAGGTTTTATTGGTAGTTTCATTCATTTGAGGGAGCATGATGAATTAAACACATACTGTTGACCTGTGTATTTAACTGAATAAGGTCTAATTTCAGTAATTTGTGAGGAGAAGGTTTGGTTGATTCTGGGATTAATATGGTAGGAACTATATGGATAGGCAATAGGTGTGGCTGCTATTGTAGTAGAGTTGTGGGAATAAGAGAAATGTTAAACTTCCCAGTTCCCACTGTGGCACCTGAACCATGGTCTTGACAGTAAATTGGCACAAAAATTCCCATAATGAATCCAAATGTCTACATTCCTTTTGGGCATTGCCATCCCTTGTTGGGTTTACCTTGGTGTTGTTACCTGTGTGCAGTTGTATAAAAGGACAAGTTTAATAGGTCCTTGAGCAGTATCATGATCGTACTGTAGGGCAGTTTCTCCATCTATAATGCGAATGTGTCTCCAACCCATGTCCAGATTTCTGGATACAGACTATAAACACACAGGCAAAGTGTAAGGTTGATTTTTGCTGTCCACTGGTTGATTTTGATATGTGGGGCTTCACTATACACATTAAGGTGGAGTTCATCATGTCCTGTGGGTTTCTTTGATTTCTGCATTCTATACTGCACCTCCTGACCTGACCAGAGTATTCTGTGATCTCTACTACCACAAAAGTGGCTGATCTCTTGATGGATGATTGAGACAGGCGGGTTTTAATGGGGAAGCAAGTAGGTTAAAATAGACTGGTCGCAGGTTTTGCTAGACAGGTTAGAAAAAAAGAAAAGTCTGCCATGCACTGATTCTATGTTTTGCATCTCTACTATCAGTAGCTTTCTTGGCAAGTAGACCACAAGGTTTAGTTACCATTAATAGCTGCCGTACTGATTTGTGGTAAATTTGCCATGACAGGCTTTCCTGATTGTAATGCTATCAGATGTTTTCTTTGATCAGAAGATGGAGCATCAAGATCCATCTTCGGCAAAGAATGTTCAGCTCGCAGGGCTTCCTGCAGGTCCATACCAATTACTCAATTGATGTAGTACTTTGGAAAATCTAGTATCCCACTGGGCCTCAGTGGCTTAAAACTCTTGTTCAATAAGCCATTAACATTTTTTGCCCTCTCATTTGATTGAGGATAATACGAGGTATGAAATGCTCATTGAATTTCTTCTCAAACCAAAATGATAGCTTTCATTCTGAATTTTGTCCTTTGGCCTTTTGTCACTTAGTCATCATAAACAAGCCAGTGACTACTTCATCTTCTGTGAGGATATATTGGTATCTCTCAGAGTGAAAGAATATCACTGGCCTGATGCAATCAATTTGCCATGTTGACCACAAAGTTTTTTCTTGATTGACATGTAGGAGTGGTGCTTTAGCAGGATGATCTGATTATAATTTTGTTCTACATTAATGACATGACTTCACTAGTTTTTCTATTTAGGTGGCATTTGCTCTACACAGGAAAATAAAGTGTGTCTTTACCGGTGTGACGTAACTTTGGTTGTAGCCATGCTCCAAAAAGGTGTCATTTGGAATCTTAAAAGTTCGCACTTTTTATTTTTCTAATTTTAGTCAGTACATTTGCTTTTTTGTTCCACTGTGCAGCTGGTTTGTTGCTCTTAGCATGAATCTTCATCTATCTTATCTTGAATGGTGTTTATCTGGCTGTATTTAGTAACACTTGTCAATCTCAAGTTCTCCAAACTGGAGATCTGCTTACTTCCCATTTCAGAGGTTTGCATTGACAGAGCCACTCTGTTTAAATTGCCCACCCAGTATGGGAAAGTATATAAAGGATTTTTGCCCCTTTTATTTTTGCTAAAATAACTTCTCTTTGTTCTCCTACTTCTATGCTACCTTTTTTTTTTTTCTTTTGTTATTTGTTTGCTAGTGGTAATGTTCAATGGAGCAGACTTATTTAACCTTTTTGGAGAGGTCCCACTGAATCAAATGTCTTCTGTTGGTGTTGCCAGTTTCTCACTGAAGTTGGCAATATGAGGTTTCCCTCACTGAATTGGAAATTGGTGAGATTTCAAAGTTTGTATAATGGATCTGAATTTTAAAGTATCTTTAGTTTGAAAACTTTAGTATGTCCCTTGATTACTTTAATTCCTCTCAAACTCCTGTCAAGTAAATCCGCTATTTTCTGCCTGTGAGTTTTGGTGAAACTTTCTGAAAGAGCAGTCCCCTCTAGGACTGCTTCTAGCAAGTTAAATGGTCCTCTGCTTTGTACAGGATTACTTTGGTATATTTTCTCAACTTGTCTCACTATTTTGACTAAAGACAAAATCCCCTTTTCCTATTCAGAGCATCCAAGTCCATCTATTTAAGCACAGTTAAGCTGAATAGTAAGAGTCTCTTTGGTCTGTCAGGACCAGTTTGAAATAAGCAAGTACTGTATTCAGTAAAACCCTATTTGGTTCTTATAACGTTACGAGGGTGCAGTGATTGAAATGAATAACATGCTTTTAACATGCTTTTCTACAGTCAGAATTTTTATTCCTCCTTATATTCTAATTTCCACTTCCAGGGTTTGCCCCTATTTAAAACAATATAATGGATGAACAATGATAAAAAATTCAGGTACATGTCTTCTCAAATGTTCTAAAATTACCACCAACTGTTGTATCTCTTTCTTAGATTGGGGTATTTGCAGCTGTTCCATTTTTCTTCAGATATCTAGAGGAAACACTGCAGTGCCCAATATTCCCCAAGTACTTAAATACTTTACTTTCTACTTGCTTCCTGATATTTATCAGATGGGATCACTTCTACTTTTTGCAGTTCTTGTCATGCTGATGCTGCTGCTTCCCTCACATTTCCAGGGAAAGGTCCTCTGACTAAAATATCATCTACATGTTTGTGCAGTTTCACATCTTGAGGGAGTAAAAGTTCAGCAAGTGCAGAATGGGCAATTGTAGGTGAATGTTCATATCCTTGGAATCTGTTAAAGGCGCATTTCCTCCAAAGTAAAAGTAAATTCTTCTTTATCTTCTTCTTGTAATTAGACCACAAAGAATATTTCTTTCACATCTAGCACTGCCATCCATGAGTGTGGGGCTGTTTGTAGTGTGGCTGCTAAAATTGCAATATTCTGTACTGCATTCATTAGTAGGACTCTCTTGACATTTGAACAATGATAATTAATTGTTAAATTCTACTTCCTGTCTGTTTTTTTAAACTGGCCAAACCAGTGAATTTTACAGGATGTGAATTCTGGAAATAATGTGTAGTTTTTCCAAGACCACTATTACCTCAGAAATCCTTATCTGTGTTGCAGAAAAAATCAAGTATTGTGGTATATTAGAAATCTTTGAATCAGGTAGTACAGGGGCTGAATGTCACATTTAGCTCCTCCAGATCTAAGCCCTCAAGATTTGAGAAAAACTTTACAATTATGTTTTAGTTGTTAATCACTGGCTGTGGCTGGACAGTTATAGTTAAGAAATTGCATTGTGAATGTTTTATGCCTAGTTAATCTTTTATTTTAGGGAAGAGGGAAGAAAATACTGAGATGAATGGTCTGCCTGGATGATAGCCACCAGGAGTCAGCAGAACTGAGCAGTAACTTAGGCAAATGTGATTCCTGTAGTGGGAGGTCACAGTCATAGATTCATTGACCACCTGCTCAGGGTCTTGGGTCTGTTTTTTAGTTGATGGATTGTCTTGCCCTATTTTATAAGCATGGTTTGCAATGCCATGCATTAGTTCTACCCAGATAGGGAGCTCTTTGTGGGGATCATTAACACCTAATCCCTCATTGTCTTCTGAGTCTCTTTTAATTTCATGCCATTTTACAAATAAGTAGGTTTTAGAACTGCTAGGGCTCCTCTAAGTAGTAGTTTTAGCATCACATAATCAATTGTAGCAGATATTAGAATATAATTGAATTCTTATTTATGTATCTATTGTACCCAGGCAAATGTTGTGATGGCTGTAAGAGAACTCATTAAGACACCTTATGGGTTCACCTTGCTCCACAGCATCTATTTTCCCAGCTCAACAGGCTACCCTGATAGTGACACAGTGGCCCCCCATATGCAGGTTTGGGTCCTATATTTAAGAGATGTCCTGGAAACAAAATCTTGTTTGCTTCATGTCTGCTCAGGATTATTCAGTAGGTGGTTTTTAGCAGCCTTGCCACAAATACTATGTTTCAATTTCACCTTTTTGCCTTTTTTTTTTTTTTTAGTAAATTTGCCAATGGTAACAGATCCTGGAGTTATTCACACAGTGTATCACAGAGCACCACCCTGAAGTTTGTCAGAGTGCTCTGTTTTAATGATGGGCCTGGATTTGGAAGACAAGGAATGATCTTGCCCTTGGTTACTCTCATTGATGTCACACCATATGCTTCCATCCCACAATTCAGGTGATGCTATTAATTTCCTAATCTGCACAGTCTCAGGTTGATAAGGAGCCTCCAAAAGCATAATCTTGACCTTTTCTTCTAACTGTTATTCTTTCTACATTTCTTCCTGTAACTATTTCAGCAGCTGTTCAATTTTCAAATACTGTAGTAACTCAGTTGTCTTTTTGTCTTCTATTTCCTTTTTTAAGTCTTGCTCATTTTTATTATTATTCTTCCTATCCTGATAAGCAACTTCTCAGCAGGTACCTAGCATTTTAAAAATAATTATTTTCCCCTTTCAATCCCTTATATGCCCACTGTCCACTTTTGGCTGTTCTTCCACAGCTTCCCAGTCATGTCAGTTATCACACGTACATTTTTCTGAAAAGTTGGGATTCAGATTTATTTCATGAATCCATAAATAATCTGTGATATTAATTTCCATACTTTTGACAATCCCAATTTGTTACAAATGAATGAAAGGCTCATCACCCAAAAGAACAAAGCAGCAATATGTTTTATTGACGTAAAATAATAATTTGACAGAGTTCAATACATCTGACAGAGTTCAATACATTCAATGAAATTTAAGAAAGTTTATTACTGTGCTACCAAGGTTCAATTAAGTTTCACAGTGAGCTCCACCTTATTAATTACTGCATGGAAGAAACACACAAGGGCACATTGAGTTAGAATCGAGTTTCACGCAGAGACCAGATAAGCAAAGGATAAGGAAAACCACTTCTTTGTGTCATGATGCTCAAAATGGATCCCATTGCTTTCTCCACTCCTTAAATAGCCTAGGTTTGGCTAGGTCCAATCTTAGTCATAGATTTGGACAATGGTTTATATAACCGTACAAAGTTTATACTAATTATTCTTGAGTAGAGACACGGATTAGTAATGATTCATTAGTATTAATTCAGTGTTATCAGGCACTTACAAAGATCTGTTGTGAGTAAAGGTATTTCTCCATCTCGGACAAGGAAGAACTCTTAGTTTCAGGTAAGGAAACTCAAACATTGTGAGTCGTCCCTACTCAAGGGGAGAGTAATTGCTCTGCTGCATTTCAGGGAGAGCTCAAAACTGTGCTCATCCTGATGGGAACATTTATAGAGTGAAATAGTTGGCTGCTAGTCAGCAATATAGATGCATTAGATGTCTTCATTTTATCTCTACACTCTAGTTTTGTACTTTGGCTATCTTTAATTTTTGAGGCTTCAAAGCCAGGTTACAAAATATTTTTCCAAGGCACACTCCTTGTATGTGAGACAGGAGCTTTCCAGCTCACAGATTCGCCACAGGGTGTGAGGTTTGTTGCTCCTTTGTCAGCCTGAACAAAAATACAGCAAGGGGTCAAGTACGTCTCTCACAAACTCTCACACTACTCATGGACTAAAGGAGTTGCACTGATTAATGACTGGAGTGCCTGGGCATCCTGTGGGTCATGCCACTGTTCAAATCATGATAAATATCAACAGGAAAAGTGAAACTCAAGAAGAAGGCGGCTAACTGAGTAACAGGAGCCTGTATGCCTTGTTGGTTCTCCAA
The DNA here is from genome assembly GCA_013401095.1 of Passerina amoena. Classification (NCBI taxonomy): domain Eukaryota; kingdom Metazoa; phylum Chordata; class Aves; order Passeriformes; family Cardinalidae; genus Passerina; species Passerina amoena. The sequence continues at coordinate 1,912,016 of WBNP01000479.1, forward strand.
TGGCTGCTGAGAGATCTGAAATTATTAGCTTCTAGTAGGAATAATGTTTCTCTGGTGTGTGCAGTTGCTGCACTGGCTGCTCAGAAACTTTTTTAGGGAAAGTGAGACGAAGTCTACTTTCTCAGTATTCTGAGACTTACTTCTTTTATGTACATGGTATTGAGTCAGAAAATGTGTTCTTCATTTTATAACTTATATAATCCTGATCTACTTTCTGTTAGGTAAATGCTGCTATTTCTCTGCAGGACATATCAGACCACCACTACTTCCAAGTTCACAATGAACATGATGCTCATATTTCTGTTGGCATTTTAGAGTTGAGTTAATTAACATTTTTATAGGAGCAATAATTAACATTTTATGAGCTGGATTCCCTTATCCCTTGAACCTACTTTGGCTTCACTTCATACTGGAACATATAAGAGGGTAATGTTGCAAAATGCTAATGTTCAATTTGGGTTTAAGGGCAAAATGCACTTCATAAATGATGCTGAATTGCAGTAATAGAAAGAGCTCCATTTGAAGGAAAAGAAATGGCAGGAAGCCCTTAGCACCAATCCAAAATTCTAAGTTAACACTGAATAATAATTATTCTATAAATGTTATTCTGTTTGTTGTCATGTTGGCTAATATTATCTTACTGATAAGACAGTCCCTCAACTATCTGAATCAGTGTTATTTTATATTTAGATTGTAAGCAAATAGGGGCAGGCCTCTGTGGTCTCCTGACACTTCCAGCAAAATGGAGTTTTGAGTAAAGTGCCAGAGTGCTATGCCAGGTCAAAATTTTAATCATAATAATTGATCTGTCAGAATATTTGAGGAGATGTCTAGGAAAGCAGCAAGTTTTAATGCCATACCTAGGTAAGTTTGTCTCAGTAGCACTCCAAAGTTTATCTTTTCAGTCTGCAATAGAATTGTTGACAGCTGCAGGTGAAGAGATCCACATTTCAAGAAATAATAGCAGCAGGAATATTAGTGCCTTTTCAAACATAGTTACTTGCATTGTAGAGAAAATGCAAATAATTGGGTATCTGTTGTATTTGCTTCAGCTTCTGCAGTATATATGATGGATTTCTGTGTAAGGTGTCCCACTAATTTTAAAAGAGCAATTATTGTTATTAGTTCTATTATTAAAAAATGTAACTCACATTAAATACTATATTATCCAAGTGCAGCCATCCTGTGTTCTTGTCATAGTTTTGGCTAGGACAGAGTTAATTTTTGTCACAGTTGCTATGAGGGGTTTGTGGAGCCTGGATCCATGTGGGCATATCTAGGTTATTTATTTTATATCATGCACATAATCTCTGGGGGACATGATTCTAGTGGTGGAAGAAAAAGGGAACATGATGTGGAACCACCACCATTTTTGTTCCTTTTTTATCTGGGGAGCAAAGTGGGGTACAGAATGGTGGAGTGATGTCATGAAGATGATCTAACTTGGAGGGTTTGTCCATGATAGTTTTTCCTTGTTTCAGGCTTGGGAGAGAAGTGTGAGTATGGACAATTTTTCTGACGTTGTTCCTTATTGTCTTGAGGGAATAAAGCACTGGCTGTGGTAACAGCCACCATTTTCTCCTTTGTCTTGGGAGCTCATGTGTTGCTGTCTGCAGCAGCATTGGATCAGTTGGAATTGCATGAGCATTTTTTCTGTGATATACCCCTCTTTTAAACCCTTTTGTTGTTCGTGTTGTTGGTGTTAGTGTTTGTTTTCTTATCTCATTACTGTTTTTCTAATAAATCATTATCTCAACCCATAATCTTTGCCTTTTTGTCCCTTTCTAATTGGAGGGACAGGGGGAGGCAAGTGGCCACTTGGAGCTTTATTTCTAGTTGTTTTTAAAAAATAACGGTTCTTAATGTTTTTGTGAACCAAATAACATATTTTATTAAAATTTCAGTTCACAGAGATGTGTACCTATAGCCATGCTCTATCAAATATTCTTTGTAAAAACAGTATTCCATTGCCAATCCTTTTAGCTCTTTGGATCTCAGTTTACTTGTGATGAGTGATCTGATCTATGTGCTGTTCAATATATCTTTCATTGCCACATATCTCATTAAGGAAAAATCTTATTTTTCCAACTTTGAGATTTAAAAAATAATTTAAATTAAACTCATGAGAATTTAACTTGTAAAGATTTATCTACTGAAGATTTAAGTCCTTGTTCTTACATTTTACAGAAAACCTACAGTAGTACTGGAGGCTTGCTCAGCTACATCGAGTTTTGCATCAGATGTCTCTTGCAATCTGTTTTACCTGTCTCCTGATACTGTTTGAAGTAGTAGGAAGACTGTGTGTGTAGAAAAATGTGCAGATTGTGGCATAGTGGAAAACAAGTGTTGTCTGTATTATGCGCTGGAGAGATCACATAGGATGGAGCATTATGTCATTTAATGTGCGTGGTTTATGACATTTTCTTGGCTCCAGCTGGCTAGGACAAACGTTCTCTTTCAAAATCCCCTTTACCTAAGAAACCCCAAGGGGGCTAGATGAGACAGAAAAGAAAAATAAATGCAATGTATCTCCTTATTTCTAGTCAAAATGTTGTGGAATGAAAATCAATGTAGTTTCTGCGGCATTACTTCACATGCAAGCATTGGATAATTTTTCAGCTGAAAAATAAAATAGTTAGGTAACAGGTGTGATTGCTGATGACCCTGGGGCAGATTACTGACTCACAAACATTGGCAAATAATTGAATATTTCAAAAGTCAAGCTCTCTAATCTTCACCTCAGTTGTAATGCTATTTTAAGAGGTAAATTTTTAATGCTACACCTTTGATGGACATTATAGCATCAGAAGCAAATACAAAAATGCTGATAAAAGAGAAAAGCATGCATTTTGAAGAGAAAGTTAAACTGTTTTGCACACTCTAGAGAAAATACTACAAGCCACAAATAATTTTTAAAAATTCAAGGAGGAAAAAAGTCACCCTTTTCAAATGGTCTGATGAAGTCTAAAAAATTCTCTGTCTTTTTGCAGCTTAAGATAATAAACTTAATGATATGCCAGTAAGTAATGACAAAAATGGAAATATAGCAGCTTTTCTACAGATTCTTATGATAGAAAAGTAGGTTGAAGGTATCAAAACATATCTTTTAAAAATATTGAATGGTAAAATCCAGGAGCAATTGAAAATATGTGCCTTACATGATTTCTTATTCTGATTTAATATTTCAGCACTGTTGCAATACCTAGCACAAACAAGATCAATTTGATTATCATTAAAATCTTGATAGACTTCCTCTAGGAAGGTAATTATTCTTTCAGGAGAGTAAACACTAATACCAGAACTGGCCTAAATGCCCAGCTATTTACAGTCTGACATTTATAATGGTTCTAAAAAGTATTTTGTTTCCTGCAACTTGCCTAATAGATTACAGAAGGTATGACATACAAAATATTTCAGCATTTTGGCTGGGCAAATAGTTTTTTTTTCTTCCATCTCCAGTTGATGATTATATTTTGAGCATTTGCTGCAAAAATAGTGATTGTTGAGAGATCAGCCCTTCCTCAGGTATTTATGTGCCAATTTAATGGCATAAGAGGTTGGCTGGTACAAGAGGGTTGGGCAGTCAGTTACTATTTTGACTGCTATACAAGTTGGCCCAATTTAGATGGATCACAGGATGTAGAGATACATGAGTCTATGAAATATATTTGAAAGTGCATCATCCATGTGAAATCAGTTCTGTTGTCATTCACCCCAGAGAAGGACTACATCTAGGGTACCTGACAACAGAAGAAGCCAATCACAAGATATCTTCAGGTGGACCGTCTGGAGGCATGGCCTAAGATATCTATGAATTAGGTAGAAAGTCTATAATGACTATGGGCCTTCATCTCTTATTTCCCCTATTCAAGTCAGAACTCCTCTTAGGACTACAGAACGACAATCTTGTCATTGTTCTTACTGTACTGTGGATTCATTGCTAATGTCAACATAGCAGGAGCTGTAAATGGATTAACAATGTCCCTTTCAATCAGCAGAAGAATAAACTCTACTGCAAGAAGTGTATAACCTGAAAAACTTATTCCTGTGTTTTGAGTCTGTTTAAATAGATCAAAAATATGGTTATCACAGAGTTTTCAGACAACCATGAAAGGATCCTCTGGAAGTCATCTAGTCCAAACTGCATTCCAGCTTTCCAATATTAGATTAGTTCAGTTGGGGCTACATGCCTCCAAGTCTTGGAAATCTGCAAGATGGGGGTTATTCACCTCTGAAACTTGCTCAATGCTGTATTATGCTTCTGGTAAGGAAACTTTTACCTGTGTTCTACCTTAACATGCCAATGTGCTGTTTGTGGCTATTGCTACTTGCAGACTGGCTAGGGGAAAAAGCTGTGATGTGTATATCCTGTGGTGAATGATTTTTCCATAGTCTGTGGTGTGTGAACTGCCAACTGAGAGTCTTTGGCTTAGGTTAGGAGGGATGCTGTGCTGAGCTGAACAGAAACTCAAGTTGCAGCATCCAATTTTGCTCATCAAAAATGTGGTAAGATCTGGAGAAGCTCACCAGGCATACAGACTGACTGGTCAGCAGTGGATTTCTTTACAATATGTCCTGTTGGCTCCAGTGGTGTTTCTGATGTGTAATGTAAAGATCAGATAGGAATGGGATTTTCTCTCTAACCAAAGAATATATCATGAGTTTTCTTCACGCCATATCCTCATCTCTTTAATGCACCTGTTCATAAGCTGAGCGAGGGAGTGCAAAGCACAAATACCATATAGACACATAGCAGGGACATGGTGAAAGTCAGATTACACCTTTGCACAGACAGATTTAGATTTTATGTTGATGGGGATCAGTTTGAAGTGTCCTGTAGAGTACCTGTGTTATGTTTTGTAGGACTCCTGTTTAAGACATTCCTAGAATCAATGGTGAAAATATTGTCTTTATTCATTATTGTCGTATACTTATTCTGTGGGGTAGAATTTAGTTTAGCTGGTATTGTAAGGCCATATTAACTTTGAAAAAAAGAAACTGCATTTTTGTGGATATAAAAATACATTCACATATGGGTATGTACATTGTCAGCAGTTTTCATTGCCAAACTTAATTTTCTAGATTTATTGTACATCTTGATGTTTACATAAGCTATATATATGTATATGTGTGTGTATTTGTAATATGTTCCTTCACCTACAAATCTGACCATCTGTCTGTCATTTCACTGTAGTATTCCATGTATTGCAAAGATTAACTGGTAATAGCTATGTCCTTTTAGTTCTACCCTATGGTAAGTCTGTAAACAGAATGCCCTTTAATCTAAAAATTACTTGTAAAATTTAGGTAAGAAACCACATATCCTTGATTTTATAGATGTGTTTTTGAATGTGTCCAGGACTTAGTATTCTTCTAAATGGAGTATGTATTCAGCAAGTGCATGCTTATTATGTATTTGGCTATTGCCTTGGCAGCTAAGAAAGCTTTCTCTTTTGTCTCTTTATGGGTGCTAGACCAATACCAGAAACACTTTTTCTCACTCCATTAAATCTAAATAGACCTTAATGGTTTTTAAAGCCATGGCCCTGGTATAGTAATAATATTGTACTGCATTTTTTACCTTATTGTTAGTTAACTGTAGAATAAACTGACTGCTCTTACCTCTATGTAAAATTATGCTTTATAATTTGAATGTAGTTTTAATCTTTAGATAAATTCCCTGAAATTAAATAAAAGCAAATCATGGCAAAAACACAGAAAAAAATTATTAACTTAATGACAATAACAGGTTTTTGGGATTTGTTTTTCTTCTTCCTTGCAAAGAAATGGAGAGAGTATACTGTATTTGCTGAAAATATTGTATATTAACAAAGGATAATATTAATAGGAAAAAATACATGTAGCCATATTAGTGATTTTGTTTTTAAGAAGGAAAAGCCCTCACTTTTTCTTCTGCTGATTATCGTACTATTTGATCTTCATGGACTTAAAAGAATAATTATTTTTTTCTGCATCAACAATACCTTCCTGAAGGGTATTGTGGACGTATTGCAAGGACTACTGTCACATAGAGCTTTATCAAAATAACGAAAACATTCATGTTTAGTAAATTCCAGATAACTGAAGAAAATTAACTCTTGACTTATTTCTTTCACAGGCTTTGCAGACTGGCGGATTTGCATAAATTACAGGATTCTTCAAGATGTGAGATCTTGCATCACAGAGCATAGCATAAGGAAAATTATTCTTGGGGTATTATATGGACCTATTTGTACTTCAAAATAATCCAAATACCTATTGCTTCAAAAACAATAACTGTCTTACATGATCAATTAAATAATTGCTGAAAGTAAGGGAAGCAGTGGTCTTAATTGGACACTGAAAAATTGACTTGTTAAATTGAACTTTTCTGGAGGTGATCCCTTAAACTTAGTGACCTGTTAGGATTGACATGGAAAAACCTGATACATAATTATTTGTCTTTGCTGAGTTGGTCGTTTAGGCAAATTAAATCTGTGCTTAGAAATTCTTTTGATTCTTAGAATAGTCATTACTAAGTGTAATACTTCTAGTGCAACAGACAATTTAAAATACTGCTCCATACATAGGAATCTTGGTTTTCATTAATAAGTCAGAATCTCTCTGACTGTTACAGATATGAGTCCAAAGCAGCCAGCTACTTGTGCAGTGGTTTTTGTTGTTTTTTTTTTTTTATGTGCTCTTGCGGTTGTAGTGTTTTGTTGAAAAGGTGTAGAGGTTGAAGCTCTTCCCTCTTTCTAATAGCATTTCAACATAAACTGGGACAGCCTGACCCCAAATAGAAATTATGATGAAAGTAAATGCACTGCACAGACAACAGCATTTCACTGCCATCCTGCAGAATATTTAGATCATGGATGTAAAAAAAAAAACAAACTTGTTTTTCTTTCCCTTTTGAGGTAACCCTGAGCAACTCTGGTATGATCCGTGGTATGACATCAAAGTGCCATTAGTGGGAGTGACTTCCCTGGCACACACTGAAAAAACTCCCGGATTTATTCGAAGATCATATAAACTGTTCTGCTATCTCTTTTCAACCATCCAATAACCCAGATATTTATCCTGGAATACAGGATTGAATCCTCAAGAAATACTGTAGTGGTTAAAAAAAAAATCAAGTAAAAAATATATATCCATGCTTCTGACAATTGTAGCATGGCTATGAGAGCAAAGTTGTAGAGTGGTAAGAAATAGTGCATCATTTTTAATGACTTAGTTTAGATGAGCTAAATTTGTAATCCATCCATCTCCAAAAATCTTAACCCAAACTCTCAATAAACCTTATCTCTTGCTTTTCTTATTATCCTTCTGAAATTGTTGTTTATTTGCTAAGCAGTACAACTTTTATACTACTTTTCATTGATAACAGCATAGAAAGCAAACAAAAATTACAGTCCTATTAACCTACTAAGGCTATAATAATCAATATGTCTTATGTCCGTAAATTCTTGGGTTTTGCCCTGAAAAATATCTCAACATTAATTCATCTCCTTCCTCTCATGAGGCAAATTGATGGTTACTGCTGTTATTTTAAAAAATGTTAGAAGGCTTTTGCTATTGCTTTGAAGCAGTGATAATGTAGGGGAAAAAAAGAATATTGTTATATATAATATAAAAGAATATCAGAGGAAAGAAAATGAATATGGAGAAAAAAATTATTAAAATAAATTTTATTAAAATACATAAATGGATACCAGTGCTATGCCTTTGTTGGCTCCCTGAAACATTCAGTCTGGAAACATAGTTAGCATGTTTTTACCTACTGCTGTTTACCAATATAAGGCTCTTTTTAACTGCATTTCCTGCTCTGCCTTCATGTTTCTTTTTTCAACATTCATAATTTATGATCCATTAAAGATGTTGTTTGATGTAGGTGCAGCACAGAACAGATTAACTGCAGCTGTAAAACACAACTTTTGGCAGTGTCAATCAAATTATGCTTTCTGCATAGTAATGGGATTTTTAGTGGTATCTATGAGAAATTGTTTAACTCACTACCTCAGTGAATGACAATAATCCTATAACTAAGATACAGGTAATTGTGATGAAAAATTGTGAGAACTTTGATTCTCATCAGTTGTCGAGAAACTGGCTCTGACTGTACAGGTTATGCATATTTGGTGACAAATGTCTTTTCAAACTCCAGCTATTTTCTTGATACTGAAAATAATCAGAGCTGAGAATTATCAGAACACTTCTTCAATGATTCACAACAGCAGCTCAACAAAATCAAGACCATTTTCTACCCACAAATAGTTTATAATAGGAGACTTCTTAAGCTAAAGGTGTTTTGATAGAGGAAAGAGTGGAACATAAGACAGTGGAAGTGAACAATTACTACTTCGGGGTGACCCTGACTGCATCTGTTCCTGAGCAGGAGCAGTAACTTGCATCTAAACCAACTGATTCCAAGCTAGCCCAGGCTTGATCTATTACTTTTTTACTGACCTTGTTGAAAAACCGTCACTTTCATCAATCGTGTCTATGCAGAGGTTCAGTGATTAACATTTAGAGCTGATCGGGTTAAATCATGTATCTCAAGGCCTGTTGTCCTTTTCCTCTGCTCTATGTGCACTTATCCAGCACATCGCTAGGGACATTGCTATTTTAGTTTTTGGAATCTCTTGTTTTCCCTGTTTTCTGATGTGTCAAACAGCTTGTGCTTTTTTTTTCCTTACCCTGAAAAGAAATAAACTAAAACATATCCAATCACTAAATGATAGAGTTTTTAGTTCTTGGAGAAGTGAGGTGAGGGTCCAGCAAAACTGCTACCCTGGATTCCAGAAGGCAGACTTTGACCTTTTTAGAAGGCTGGTTACGAGACCCTTGGGAGGCAGTCCTGAAGAGCAAAGAGTCCTGGAACACTACATATGCTTCAAAATGGTACAGGACATACCTTAAAGGTACAGGAGCAGGTTGTCCCCATGTGCTGAAAGATTAACTATAGAGGAAGAAGATCAGTCTGGCTGAACAGAGAGCTTTGGCTGAAATTTGAGGTAAAAAGAGGAAAGAAGTGAGGAAGGGGCAGGCAACTCAAAAGGGCTATAAGATTGTCATGAGGTTATGCAGGTAGAAAGCTAGAATGGTCAAAGCTCAACTAGAACTTAATCCTGATACTACAGTAAAAGACACTAGAAATTTTTGTACATTCATCAGGAACAAAATGAGTGATAAAGAGAATCTGCATCTTCTGCGGGATGCAGGGGGAAATGTAGTGACCATGGCTGAGGAATAGGGTGAAGTACTTCATGCCTTCACCTCAGTTTGTAATAATGAGACCAATTCTCAGAGTATTCGGTATCCTGATATAGGAGGCAAGGAAGGGAGTAAATGAAGCTGCCATAATCCAAGGGAAAGTGGTTTGGGACTGCTACACCTCTTGGACACACACAAGCCTATGGGACTGGATGGGATCCACCCATGCATTCTGAGGGAAATGATGGGAGTGCTTACTGATCATTTACCAGCAGTCCTGGCTAGCCAGGGAGGTCCTAGATGATGGAAGGCTAGCCAATGAGGCACCCATCTACAAGAAGGGCCAGGAGGATACTGGCCTGTCATTCTGATCTCAGTGCCAGGGAAAATCACAGAGCAAATCATCTTGAGTGCCATCATGCAGCCCATACAGGACAAGAGGATCAGACCCAGCCAGCATGGGCCTGAAAGAGAGGTTCTGCTTGACCAATGTGATCTCCTTCCATAACAAGGTAATCTGCTTAGTGAATGAGGGAAGCATGGTGGATGTCTGCTTCAACTTCAGTAATGCCTTTGACACATTTTCCCACAGCATTCTCCTGGAGACACTGGCTGCTCAGGGGTTGGAGAGGTGCACTATTTGCTGGCTGGATGGCCAGGCCCAGAGAGCAGTGGTGAATGGTGAGACATTCACCTGACAGCTCATCTGCAGTGGTGTTGTCCAGGGTCACTGTTGGGGCCAGTCCTGTTTAAATATCTTTGGCAAACATCTGGATGAGTGGATCAAGTGCACCCATAGTAAGTTTGCAGACAACACCAAATTGGGTGTGAGTGTTGATCTGCTGGAGTGTAGGAGGCCTCTACAGAGGAATCTGGACAGGATGGGTCAATGGCTGAGGCCATTGATGAGATTCAAGGCCAAGTGGCAGATCCTGCCCTTTGGTCACAACAATCTCATGCAGTGCCAGAGGTTGGGGGCAGAGCAGCCAGAAATCAGCCCATTGGAAAAGCACTTTTGGTTTCTTGGAAGCTGTCTGAACATGATCCAGGGTGTGCCCAGGTGGCCAGGAAGGCTAATTACATCCCAGTTTGTATCAAAAATAGTGGGGCCATCAGGAGAAGGATAGTGATTTTTCCCTTTTGCTTGGCACTGGTGAGGCTGTGACTCAAAACCTGTGTTCAGTTTTGAGCCCTTCACTGCAAAAATGGTTTGGGGTTCTGGAGCATGTCCTGAGAAGGACAATGGAGCTGGTGAAGGGGTGGAACACAAGTCTTATGAAGGAGCTGGGGCTGTTTTGCTTCTAGAAAAGGAGGCTCAGAGAGGACATTATGAATCTCTACAACTGCCTGAAAGGAGGCTGTAGCCAGGTGGAGGTCGGTCTCTTCTCCCAGATAACAAGGGACAGGACCAGCAGAAATGGTCACACATTGCACAATGGGAGGTTTAGAATGGAGAGTAGGAAAAATTTTTTAGTGAAAAATGTTGTCAGGCATTAATGCAGAATGTGCAGGGAAGTGGCAAAGAAACCATCCCCAGAAGTATTTAAGTGATATGGTTTAAAGGTAGATTTAGAAGTACTGGGTTAGCAACTGGACTCAATGTACTGAAGGATCATTTCCCACCTAAATGATTCTGTGATTCTACGATTCTGTTCATAACTAATATGCCAGATTTTTAAATACAGGCTTGGGGGAAGCAAAGGCCCATGAGTTTCAAGCAAGAAGAAAAACTTTTCCTTTTCTTAATTATATTATGACACACTGTTAAAAATGTGTAAAGAGATTCAGATTAAAACTTGCTTTTGCCAATCCAGTCCCATCTATGCAAAAATTGATTGCAATAAAAATATTTCTGAAGAGGGAGCTCTCAATATATTTCTTTTATGTCCTTTATAAGCGTAGATTCTTTCATTGTACCATCTAAAAATACAATAAATATCTCTAATTTATTTTGCATGTCCTTTTCCTCTTTTACATATTACTTCTTTAAAAATTACTCCCTGAGTTCTTTTCTCATAGTCTCATGAAATTCATATTGTAATTTAAGTTTTTTAAAATATATATATATAGAAATCACTCCTTAAAATCAAGTTTTAGCAGACTATCAGTGGGAAAGAGGCCTACCTGTGTTCTGCAGCTGTGCACTATAAATCAATCTCTGGAGTCATTACAGAGGTGATGAAGATTCCTGCCTCTATCTGTATATAGATAAAGCCCACTCTTCAAAAGCACAGCAGAGACGAGACTAGAGCAGGGCTGGGGCTCTGTGATCCACCTGGACTTGGTCCCTGTAGAGGGACATGAATGTCACAGTCACAGCCCTCCCAAATTAATGCAGCCAAGGCATTGAGCAGATGCTGTCAGTGACCATTGTCACAATCCAGAGGGGAAAATTGTAACAAATTCTGAGTGCAAAAATGTGGAGCCACCTACTCCCATGGACAGCGTTTCTCATCCTTTTTGGTAAAAGGCTGAAGAGTGAGATATGGTTCTTTGAACTTATTTTTTTCTAAGTGTTCTAATCTCTCTCTGGTTCACCACTTTCCTGAATCCTTCTTAAGTTTTACATAACTTCTGCATTTCCTTCTTTTCAGCTGCAGAGTATATTCTTTGGCATGTAAATATATCTCTCAAAATTCAAGCACAGAGAGTCATGCATCAGCTGGTCCATGAATTGTGCATTAGCTATGTGCATGCTGAAGTTGTTGGCAAATTCTTGATTTATTATTTATTGAAGTAATAATGGCCAGTAGTTTTAAATAGACCTTCAATTTGCCTTGGAAAATAGAAATAAACCTTCATGTGCCTTGGAAAAAATCTTTGCTGTCTAAATTGCTGTAATGCATTTTAAACATATCTTCCTATGTATCCTGCATTTCATATGGAAAAAAAATGAATAATACAGATGTATATAAAGTACTTACAGTACATTCTGGTTTCCTTAATGAGAGGCTAGTTCCTTTATAATTGTTGGGAAGGATTCCATTCTAACTGTATTTATTTTCAGTAAAGTTGATCTTTCTACTAATTTTTTATTTTTCTGATCCTTAAGCATCCTAATTGTCCTTTCCTGCTAATAGAAGTTGCTTCTTTTCTTGTTTTATGCTGACTATTTCATCCTACTTACTTTTTTATTACTTTTGAACAAACTATAGCACACACAGTTTGCCATCTGTTATGATATTTTTCTTCAAAAAACTATTTTTCTTTACAATGTGCTAAGTGGTCTTGCATTCTGCTGTGAATCTTCCATTATTTTATGTATCTGCTTCAAGCCTGAGAAAAAGAGCTGGTTCATGCTCCATCTCTCCATTACCCTCCTTCCTCCTCTCTCCTTTCTTCTTTTTTCTTCCTCTACCTTTTGTTTTATTTCATTTCACTTTTTATCTTATTCTGGTTTATATTTCAATTATTAATCTGTTTGTAGTTCAACCTCATATTTTCTTACTTTTACACTTCTGATTTTCAGCCTTGCCCATCTTGGGCGGGGGGGGTGTGTAATGCTTAGTTGTTGGCTGTGGTAGCACAGTAGCATACAGAAATTGTGCTCCCTTTTCAGCTATTCAGCTAAACTAAGCTGTCTGCCATGTTTTCAAGCCTCTTGAGAACCTGGAATATGAGGCAGAACAAGGTTAGTGGGCAAAATCTTCAAATTCTTATAGCCCATCCAGTATTTTCCATTCCTTGAATGGGATTAGAACATGACCTGCAGTGATTTTTATTAAGAAAAAGACAAAACAAAATCTCGAGCCCAAACTATTTCCAAGATAAAAACTTGGATGGCAGATGTAGCTTTTTCTCTTACTACAGATCTTTATCCAGGGTCTCCACTTTTTCTAATTCAGGGAAAATCTTGAAATGCCACACCTAATTGTCCATTTTTCACTACATTATATATATGCTCTTGTTGGTTTTTAGTCCCAGGTCATGTATACCAAAGGATACAGGACTGACTTCTATATGCAAGGACCCTCTAGCCTGACTCAAAGCCGGTGATCAGTGCCTATAAGGCTACTGTCAAGGAGGACTATAACCTTTCTTCTGTTGCAAATTAGGGAGTCATATAACTTAGAAAATATTAATTTTAGTGCTGTCTAGGGTAAGAAAACATTGCATTGCCTTTATTCTGGACAGTTGTCTTTCTAAGTAACATAGCATTTGTAGCCAGCTGACTTGCACAAATGTTTGGACACAAGATGCAACCATAAAAAGCAGCTGACAGGATGGATTTGTAACTACTCTTGGCTCACTAAAAGGTTTTAAGCAATACAGAATGAGGAAATTAACCATTTTTGTTGTTGATAATTTAACTGCTATGGATAAATAATACTTATTTTTGGTATTTTTTTACAGGATATTCCAGCAGACCATGGCATCCACTGAGGTGGTAGCAAACTAGGCCCCATGTCTGTTGGGAAGAGTATAATTTATTATCTAAATTTTACAGATGGGAAGACTGAAATGTGGAGTGCCAACAGCAAATGTCTCTTTTAGTGCTGTAGCCAAGAACAGAGCCCAGACCTTCTTAGTCACATCTGTACTTTCACCTGGGCACAGAATGATGGGAATGTCAAGTCCTTGTCGCTGATTTAAGTGACAATATGTTTTTAAATATTGGTCACGATGGATCTCAGCCTCTCTGTATTGAATCAATTGGTTCTTCATCTAAAGGCATTGAAGGTGTCTATAGTTGTTGCTGAGAAACTGAACAAAAGACATGGATATATTCACTCTTGTGAGAATGTTCACAGCTGTCAGGACTTTTTGAGGCTTTCCGGGTAACATTTAAATTGGGGTTTTTTCTGAGTGCTTGGCATTATGATTATCAAACACTTTGTAATTTCAAGTTGATCAATGAAGAAGCTGCTTCTTTGAACTTGCCCTTTAATAGAGACCAAGGCTATAAAAATTTCCTCCCTTTGCCTCTCTTCTCTGGGAGAGGTAAATGAGGGACATTATCTACCAAAACAAAGCTCTGGTGAGCAAATTATATTACAGTGCGCAATCACAAGGTGGCATGAATCAATTTATGGGCACTTCAGTATTTCGGTTTGTTCCATCTGTTCAGTACATGAATTACAAATTCAGACACAAACACTGTTTAGAGGCGTATCATAAAAAGTTAGCTAAAAGTGATTTGTATCACTGTATACTATATGTACTTTATTCTGCACACCATGCAGCTGTTACATTTGATGGTTGTTCCAGACCCAAAATGCAGCCAAGTGGTGATTTTTATGTAGCTGTTTATTGTAATAAGTGCTGTAATAATTTTGATGTTTTGCATGGTTATACAAAGACATTGGGGTACTGTTTGAAGGACAGAAATGTAAAGTGGGACAATATTGCCACAATCTTGAAAATATCCAAGGCCTAGCTATTTCTGTATAAATACATTTTAAAATCTTGTAAGTATTACTCCAAATATTTTCAGGAATATTTAAAAAAATGATTAATAAATTATTAAATGAAAATAATTAAATGGGGGGGGACAGACAGTTAAGGGTTACAGTGTTTTATGAAGACAGAGGTAAGTACAATTTGTACTTTAATACACAGGTATAAATATCTGCCTGGAGCACTCCAGCATTCCAGAAAAAATATTTTTTTCTCCCTCAAGTACTGTTATTTTGTCCTTCATTAACTACACCCAGTAAAACACAGGAGCAATTCTTTGAAAAGGGCTTGTAATTCACATCTTTAACTCTTAGCACTCCTAGATAATTTATTTAAACAGAAGTTAGGGATATTTTGTCTCTTCCATCTATCCCACTCAGTAGAATCTTGACCTAACAGACACAACAACAAATGTTTGATAATATCTATTTCTTTACCTCTGCTCCTCCTGTACACAAATATACCTGTGTCCTTCAACAAAGCAAAGGTATGGGCTGGACATGTTTGCCAAGGAAAAGATCTCGACATTGAATCCCATAGGGAGAGGCTCACCTTTCAGGTACTGCATAAAGTACTTGAACTCTGTAGAGAGGCTGGATTTGTAAAGCATATGTCTTGCTTTTCAGTAGGTATCCTGGATCACATCCAGATGTGTTAGCAGCTCCCTGTAGCCATGGCAGGGGCTCCAGGTACCCAGTGCAAGACTGTGCAAGACTGTGCTGTGGGGCACAAGCACTGAAGAGCCTGGACAATGGCAATATATTTTACTTACTGGTGGATATCTAAGTTGGCTCACTTTTACATTGGAAAGTCCATGAGGAGGGCAATATTGCCTTTCTCATGCACAAGTGATGTGTAGTGCCCATTTTGCTTCTGCCTAGCTTAGCACCAGGCTTTCAAACATATGATTTCCATCTCTTGAGTGAAATTCTCTAATTCTAATCTATTACGTATTACACAATGCTGTTTGTTCGATGTTTCTCAACTGGAAGACATCCCAGGCCCAGTAAATATTGAAATATTTCATATCTAAAGTGAAAATACGAACTTCAGAGGATGGAAGTGGTACAACCACTTCACATAACTCTTTTAAAAGTTACCAAGCAAGTCAGATGTTGAATTTGTCACTTCCCATCTTCTGCCTTAGAAATATGCTATCATTGATATGTCCCTTCAAAAATCTGGAGGATTTTTTTGAAGAGCACTAAACTCCAGTTCATGTTGCATCCCCTACTTGTTTTTTATAAAACTTGCTCATGAGGAGATAGCATTTTGTTATTCATTATTTAGCCTGTTGCAAAACACATTACTATTAATAGTTCGTGGTATCACTGCAAAGAAATTCAAATATCAATTTAAAGATATGCTTGTCGTATTATGGAGACATATTTTTACAAGTCTACAGGTTGACCTATTATATGGTCATCCAAGTGTGCAATAAATACATCTCATTGTAAGAAATTTCTCTTTATCTTGGAAAGAAAAAAAAAACCCCAACAGTTATCTGATTTACTGTATTCAGATTAGCTAAACTAACTAGAAGTGTCGCAAACATTAAAACAGATTTTCATGTGAAATGAGAAAATTTCTGTCGGAAACCTTCAAAATTCCATTTCCACTTTGATATTATTTATAATTAATTGAAATAATCTCTATATCAATTACTAGGAGTTGGTATACAAGATACTTTGATTTTAATAATGACATTTATCTGGAGCTATGTGTCAAAATGCAAAAAAAACAACAACAAAAAAAAGCTTGATGTAGCTAGAAATAAGCTGAGAAATGCCTTCGTATGTCAGAAAGGTTTTTAGAGATTAAGAAAAAGAGAAATCACCTAAATGAGAGCATATTGAAATAAGGATGGCAAAAAAACCCCTAGTGTTTAAGAACTTCAGAGAAGTACCTAATGCTTTTTTTATTTACATTTTTTATTTGCATTTTCTGTACTGGAACCCCTATAGATAACCTGGATTTCCAAAGAGCCAGAGCACTTCAGCAGGAAATACTCAGTCTAGAGCTGTTCAAAGTCATAGAAGCATGGTACATCTTGAATTATTCACTTCCTTCACTCTTTTGCAAATTGTAGCCAACAGCTGACTTCGCACTTGTGTTTTATACAAAATTCTTCTACCCTCATTCTTTCAACAACAGCAAATGAGAAAATGTTTAGAAATGGAGAAAAAGGGCAGAACAATTTCTGGAAACATTCAGAGCAAAATAAATTGCTTCATTTCTAGTATTCTTCTGTTCATAGCTTAAAGATGCTGAATCCGAGGTCACTAGAAACTGGTTCATCCCATTGAAGTGTAGACATTAATTCTCAAAGGACTACATTTTCTAAATAAAGCACAGCAGTCAGGGAGTGAAATTGAACCTGTGCCCCAAATCTGAAAACATATAGTGTGGAAAAGCCTATGGAGTTTGTTTTCATGATAGCATACTGGAAGTTGAAGATACAGCAGCACCTGGCTGTCAGGACTGTGCTCAGGTGCAGTGTGCATTCTCATCACCTCCTTGGGTGGGCCAGGTGTTTGCCAGCTGTTCTCCACACCAATTAAACAATGGGCTGACATGAGACAGGGTCACTGATTGAATTTCTGACTGGCTTCCTGAGAAACTATGGTTACAGGGGGCACTTGAAATGGGAACTTGAAACAGTCCTGTAGATTCCCCTAGGCAGTTCCTGCTGTCCACAAGCCAATTGACAGGCATGATTTAAATGCTTAAACATGTTGATTAATATCCTGAGCAGAAGACTTGGCTGTTGCAGAAACTTCCCCAGGCAGTTTTTGCTGTAGAATTACCCAGACAGTACACAGGAAAGCTGCTTGTCAATACTTTGCAGAAACTGTTTTTGTACTTGCAGACATGCTCAAATAGAACAATCTTTGGCACAAAGAAAATTAAAATATTTTGTTTATAGTTTAAGTTAATAATAGAAATGGATCATGCACTCTCTGGAGTGGTCACATAGAATCACAGCTCAGCTTGCTTATAAAAATTTAGTAGTACTAACTGTATAAGAAGTCTCTTCTGGTATGGCTAAGGACCCTTAAAATGGACTCCCATCACCACCTGGACAAACTGACAAGGAGATAAAATTCCCCACTTGTTTACCATCTCATGCTAAATATCCCAACAAAATATTTGGATTTTTTTGCTTATGGGGTTTTTTGTTGTTGTTTGGTTTGGTTTAGTTCTTTTGCAGTTTTGTGGGAGGTTTTTTGTTGTCACTGTTTGGTTTGGTTTAGTTATTTTGCCATTTTGTGGGGGTTTTTTTGGAGGTGGTAGATTTTATTTGAACAGTCTGTTTGCTGTTGCCTGTGCAATAGTATATTTTTCTGACCTTCTAAATTCTGATTGGCATAAATCACAATCATTCATCTTACTTTTGCTTATGCTTTCATTTCTATAGGGAAGAGATCTAAACTTCAAGCTAGAAGTTGTGGTGGTCTTCAATGAGTATTGATGTGCTGTAATGCACAAGGAGAGAGGAAGGTGAAACACCTGCACAGGGTGGCTCAGACAGGTGGACAAACAGCTCACTTAATAAGACTACGTCAGAAAGGCTCCTACCCTTAAGGGAGCAGATCACATATTTGGGTTGGGATGGGAATGGGCTGGTGGGAGAAAGAGTAGAAAATTGTCCATCTCCTCGGGTCAGCAAAATTTGATTTTGCCTCCTGCCAGCAGAGCATGGAGCACAGACCAGCAGCGTCTGGATGAGACTACCTCATCAAAGTGGCTGAAATTATGTGAGTTGGACCAATGCCTTATTTAGCGTAAGGTCATATTCCATCCTAAGGCAAATTTTCCCTCCCTTACAACCTAGCAGTTTGTGACAGGGAAATATGAAGATCTTTTGCCTACATAATATTGATAGAAATATTCAGATAAATATTCAGACACAAAAATAATTAAGAGCTTCACAAACATTTTCTCGAAGAATAATGCAAATATTTTGGATATTTTTTATACATTGTCCAAGAATTATCAAATTTTTGAAGATTCCAAAGTGTAAAGACGTCTAGAGCAAACGTTAACCTATAAGAAGGTCAGCAGATGTGCTTGAGTGTTTGTGGTTTAATTTGTCAGTCCACATCATCCTACTTTCAAATATTTAAAAATTCCAAGATAGGAGAAAAGCAAATTCATATGACCAAAAGCAGTCAATAGTGAACTGTCAAAGCTGACATTTCATGGACAATCATAAGATGGTATTTATATTAATAAACTACTTGGAAGATGTTTACTTATCAAAAATAGCCACAGAAATCAGAATTTATTAATTAATCATATGCAAACAGAAGATAACTGCTACATTTACACTGTAATATAGTTTGACTAGCTCTAAAATAAAACCTGATATCTAGGGGGATTTGGATAAGATTAATTATTAAAAGATAAAATTAGAGGTAAAACAAGGAAGAAAAATCTCTTAGACCAACTGCATTTATTGTAGGCAAAAGAGGAGTAGAGCTCCAGGTTAAATGTTGTACTACCCAGTCTGGCCTCAGTGCCATAATTTCAGTAATCAAATACTCTTTATTCATACCATGTCTCTTTTGCACTAGTCCTATGCATACTAAATATTTGCAATTCAGTTTTCAATTTATAGCTTTACATTGGCAACAGCTTTTTAAAATATTTAATAAACAACTCTGCTTAGCAGTTTATATGTCATTTGGGAATAATGCAACAGAATTTCTGGCAAGTTATACCACCTCCTAGGGTGCTTCTTCGTTGCAGAACAAACCAGACTGTTATTACTCCAGTCAGTAGTATCATCTTATATGACATCTGAGAGGACATTGAATCATGTTGCTCATATCTGTGAGTCCCCTATTCTGATATTTTTGTGCATAGTATGGAATATGGCTGTATTATTCATACTATTCTTTTTCTTAAGCATACATAGACCCTGTTTTTATTAGAATACATAAGATTCAGGCTTACACCTGAATAGTATATTAAAACAAGATTCAGCAATATTTCAGTGTAGATTCTCTTGAGTCCCAGTTTTGTATGCAGAACCTTGAGCTTTACAAATTGTAGAGACATTGTTAATTGAGCAATTAAAATAATAAATTTTGACTAGAAGGAGGCACTTGCTAAACTCCTGAATTCTGTTTGATTGCTCATCCTAAATGATTTCTTTTCTAGAACTGCAGCATGAATTGAAACATGGAAAGTGACAGAGCACCATATGCAGTAATCTAAAAATGTAAAGGCACCTGTCCTCTGTCTTGTTGTAGAGAACATCAGAATTTTAAGAGCAGAAAATCATCCAGTTCTCAATACTTGCTAATTGGCTGAGCATTTGACTGCTGGTCCACGGGAAGAAAGGAAAAAAACAGTGGGGGCAGGAAATACTATGCAGAAAAGACATATGCAAATCAACTGCAGCTTTTAATTTGTTGGAAGTAGAAATTTTAATGCTCATGAAGTATCAGCTCTACAGTATTCTATCAGATCTTTCAGCAGTAAATTGCTTTTGCTATGAAATCAATTCAAAGTTCAATATTTTGCTTGCAAAAGGCCAAATCACTGCAGAACTTTGTTGTCCTCTTCTTACTTGGGAGGGGAAGGCCTGAGACTGCAAATAATTTGTGCCTACCAGGCTGTGGAGGAAGGAGTCTTCAAATGTAGAATAATAATGAAAATCAGAATCACAGACTTTCAAAAATTAGCCATTTTTAAAAAGCTTTAAAAAGCTTAATTTAGCCATTCTTGCATGTGTTAAAGGTTGGATATTTTTTGCCTCTGAAATATTATTTTGCTTCTGGCTCCTTTTAATAAGTCATGATGAATGTTTAATGATGTTTCTTAAAAATATCCACATTAACTAACCATGACCCCTTATCTAGGGCAAGAAAAGAGAACACTTAACTTAATGACCCAATGCCTGGGGAACCCTGTATTCTTTAAAGTACAGAACAAGTACGGACATTTATAGATCTGGTGGGAGATAATAAAAAGTGCCCGATTTACATTGAAAGTCAACAGCAGTCCTCTTTGGACCTCTAAAAACCTTTCAATTTATCAAGTAATGGGAGTGCACACAGGTTATGTCATAAAGTTAAGTGCACAGATAAAGGCATTTGGGAGGGGAAAAAAGTATCCTGTACTCTTCCTAGACAAATTTTGACTTAGATGAATATTTTTTTTTGTTCTATAGATAAAATGCCCCAGGTGTCACCAGAGTAGTCTACGATTGCTCCATTTGTGTCCTGAGAACACATGCAACATGATTAATTACTGCTGTGTTTCCCAGCAGTTTTAGCTTCTCAGACTGGTCTTTCTGCAAAACAAAAGCTAGTAGTTTTGTGGGGTTCTTTGGGGCTACAGGCAGCCTTTCCTATCCTGAGGCACTGTTGTCTTCACCCTGTATTCCCCACACTTGTCTTCAGGCGCTTCATGAAGAGGTCCAAGCTGGAAACCTGGTTGCCCTGTGACTGCTGTCTCTGGGCACTGGAGAGAGAGAGGATCCTCAGTGGGCACTGCAGCCCAGGGGTGAGCTGTAACACCTTTTGTGCGTGTCTATCACTCTGACTTCTTCATGGAGGACTTCATGTGGCAATGACCATGGGAATAACTAAGTTCAGTATATGATGCAGGGTGATGCTGGAGCCGCAATTCCTCTCCTGCATAATTAAAGAGAATGGTAGGAGAGAGTAACAGATTCAACTTCCTGCTGAACTTTTGGCTTTTACACGTTTAAAAAAAGAGTTTAATGGAAATTTACTTTAGAGAATAATACTGTAACTCAGCTTCTTGTTGTAAAGCACTGAATAAAATTAATGTTTTATTCATCAAAATAACAGCCACCTTTTCTATTTTTTTATTTGTCACAGAAAATATACCTTCTTTTCTGCTTATCCCTTATGAAACAATCTGTGATCCTGTGATTTTAAACTCATTCCATTATTTATTTTGAAGACAGATGCATATTACTTCTATCCCTTTTCAATAACTCTTTTTTTAGGTCTCTTTCTTCATTACTGATAAATTTTAAGACTCAACTTATTTAGGAAGTTCATTGTGATTTCTAAATGCTT
>WBNP01000479.1:1934068-1974058 GCA_013401095.1 Passerina amoena
CAGTTACTCCCTTTCAAACAGTTCATTAGAAGTCTACTATTCTGATCAAATGGGATTCATTGAAAACTTTGTTAAAGCATTTTCTTCTTAGTAATAAGACAATATGCAGCTTATTTTTCATAAACATGAAATTTCAAAGCCAGATCTCAAAAATATTTACTGCTTTTATCCTAGCAATTGACCACAACGCATTACATATGCACACTCTTGCTGGGATACATTAGCATACATGCTAACACACATGTATATGATTTATCTCTGTCCAAATACACATGTGGGTTTAGAGCTAGGGTTATAGTCAATAATTGAATGCTCTGTATTTGAATGAGTTAAAAAAATGTACGATAATACTTAGTTTTTCACATGGAGTATTGCATCCAGCTCAGGGGTCCCCAGTAAAGGAAGGATGTGGATCTGTTGAAGCAGGTGTAGAGCAGGGCCACAGAGATGATCAGGGGGCTGAAGTACCTCTCCTATGAAGAGAGGCTGAGAAAGTTGGAAATGTTCAGCCTGGGGAAGAGAAGGCTCTGGGAAGAACATAAAGCAGCCTTCCAGTACCTCAAGGGAGCTGACAAGAAAGTTGGAGAGGGAAAATTAACAAGGACACGTAGTGGTAGGGAAAGGGGGAATGGCTTTACACTGAGAGTGGGTAAAGATTGGATATTAGGAAGAAATTCTTTACTCTGAGGGTGAGCAACTGGAACAGGTTGTACAGAGAAATTATGGATATCCCATACTTGAAAGTATTCAAAGCCAGGTAGGATGGGGCTTTGAGCAATGTACTTTAGTGGAAGACATCCCTTCCTGTGGCTAGGGATTTGGAAATAGATGATTTTTAAGGTCCCTTCCAACCCAAACCATTCTATGACTCTACAATTCGGGTCGGTTTTCACTTTCATTAAGGTCAGCTCACAGTTAAAAATATTGTTGTAATACTAGCTGGAATTTAACATTCTTTTTAATAAGGCCTTTTTCAATGTTCAGGATTTTCTTTGCTTCTTTCCTCCCTTTTTTCTATTCTGTTGAAGGAAACATGTAAGATGGTATCCATGAACTTGAATGGTGAGAAGTCGAAAAACCTGTAAGAGAAGCTCTGGTGAGTCAGACTGAAACCTCATTCCTTTTCTTTGGTATTTCATCTCTGACAGTGGCCATACATAGATGACAAAAAAAAAAAAAAAATAAAAAGAGAGCAAGGATATAGCAAAAAAATTTCTAAATGCTTTCTCAACCTTCATGTACATGTCTCCATATGGTCATATGTTTAATAATTCCCAATAGTTCTAATTTCTCTGAATCCACCTATCTGCTTGATACCCATGCACAAATTTAGCAACAATTATATTGGTATCAAAAGACTACCAGATTCATTTCAAATTATGTTATAAATATTTTGCAGTTATGTTCAGCCCTTCCCTGTAGACAGTCTGTAATTTCCTCCTCAAGGGCAACCAGATAGAATGTCATATTCTTGAAAGTCTAATATATTATGTAGATAATCAACATGTCCTTTAGAAAGCAGCCAGAGTTAAGTCAAAAGATATTAAGTTAAGGTATTCTGAGGTGATCAATTACAAGGTTATTTTCTGAAATGTAATGGGTTTGAAAATTTTAGACAATTTTAATATATTTATATGACTTACAAAACTCAGTTTCTAGATTTCTATTAATTTAGAGGTCTTTAGCATAATTTCATCCATTCCATTTACTTACATTTAAAAGAATACATATGCAAGTTGCCAGTACACTTAGAAACTAGTACAAATTCAATTAGATGATGCATAATGGAATTATATCATTTACCTATTGCTTTTTTGTTCCTTTGGGTCCCTTTTCCTGCTCATCTACTTTTCAGCCTAGAAATTAAACACATTCTCGCTCCTTTTCATGTGAACACACTGGACAAAGTTAAAGAGTGGGATGTAACATATTGATAAATTTATGGAAATGAGAGTAAAAAATATAGAATTGCTTGGGGAAATCTAAAGAGAATATAAAGGCAGTTTAGATTAGTGCAATATGCATATTAATAAGTCAGAATAAGGTATCCATTTATATAATTCCAATGCCTTCAATCCATTTCTGAAGTTGCTCCCTGGTGAGGAGGCTTAATTTAAAACATAGAAATGCTCTCCAAGTTCCTGAACTCAAAGAGAATGCAATTAACATCACTTGCCAAATGAACCCATTGCTATTTTTTGAGACTGTTGGCAGAAACACAGGAGCTTATGCTGAATCTTTGAGATCAGAACACACCGGAAAGTGTCCTGTCCATTGTTCCTTCTCACCAGAATTCTCAGTTACTGAGGATGTTTAGTGGCCAACAGCTTTTACATGTAAACTATGACATGCATAATATATTTATTTACATGCAAAATATGAAGAAATAACATCACTTCTTATTTAAACAAAATCACAAACACCAAAATATGCAGTGACAACTACTATGATAAAGTAATGGCCTACTTATTATGTTTCCATAATTATTTCCTATGCTAATGATAGATGAGAATGCTGTTTCCTGTTTAGAGATAACTATTGGAAAATTGTGACATTGCGATATTGACCTCCATGGCTAAATTATCAAGACTTTGCAATTAAATTTGAAACATAATTCCTCATTTTGGGAAATGAGTAATGGAATAAGGTTTTCTTTTCATCTCTCTGTTTCCACTTTCAATCCAATTCATATAATTAGTGATTAAAAGTAAGTTTGTTCTGAGATGTTAATACCCTGTTTAAAAAGAAATCTACTGCAGTTTCTTTAAAGCTGCTGAAAAAATTGAGAATGCTTTTTTACATTAAATCACTTTCATATTGTTTATTTTTCTAGAATGTTTCTGACTGAAGTGCTACTGCCTTTAATGGAAGAAGATGAGTTGTTATTCAAAATGTTTTTGTAAATGAAGTTTAAGCTAACTCCAGATGAGAGGAGTCATTTTTACTCTATGATATAAGTGTTTCTCCAGGTTATCTGAGATTTCAGTCATTTGATCAAGTAGCAGAAATAGTACTCTCATTTGGTTAGGTGGTGACCTAGGTTCAGATAATCTCCAGTTTAGCCATCTATCATGCAATATCTCTACAGCAGCTGTTTCTCTTCTCTTCAGTTTCCTTTAAAGTGAGAGGAAAAATATATTTCATTTTAGCAGAGACATCACCATGAGGTCAAGGTAAAAATGTGAACTAGCCTAAGTATAATAAATAGATATATGTATAGACCTGCCTTTATTCATCCAGGCATATTATTACAGGTAATATTGAAATAGTTGGTTTGTAATGTTTGCCAGATTGAAATCTTATTTGCATAATATGTTTAAAAAGTTATACTCAATATTTGCAAAGAATTCAATATTTGTTGCAGGATGATTTGCACAAATGAAATAAGATTAAATTAAATTCGTTAAAAGGCTTATTATCCTATAGGACATAAGCTTCTGCACATCCTCAGCAATACCATGTGACCTGGTAATAATCAAGAATCTCAGAAAAAATGTCAAGGACAGTATAGATATAGATTAAAGCTTACCCATTTTCTGTAACAGTGATTCCTTTTATTCAGGCTTAATACATACTGGGGGATTAAGGGTGTTTGCAGACTGTCTTTGCATTAATTATGTTGATGTCCTTCATGTCATTATGAATCATCATGTAATTTTTCCTGTGCAGTACACTCTCTTTTCTAAAACAGTCTCTTTTGTCTTGGGCAATATTTTAAAATTTGTTTTTATTTTTTTTTCACTGAAGATAGAATGGGTAAGATTGGGAGTGATCCATCTCCCTGCTAGGGCAGGCTCATCCTACAGCACATTTCACAGAATCATATCGAGAGAGTTCTTGAAGATCTCCAGTAAGGGAGATTCCACAACCTCTCTGAGCATCTTATGCCAGTGCTCGTTCACCTGCACAGTAAAGAAGCAAAAAATTCTTCTTCACATTCAGGTGGATTCCCCATGCATCAGTTTCTGCCTCTTGCCTCTTGTCTTGTTGCTTGGCACAACTGATTTTCACTTAGTTTACCACCTTTGTTATGTCTGAAGTGAGAAAATTCTTTCTGTACCCAGATATTTGTGTTGAAGAATCTGACTTCTACTTTGCATTTCACTCAATTTTGTAGAAATACTTGTAAGTAGCACTTTCGCCAGCGTGTTTATTTATTTATTTTCACCAGCCAGAATACTGTTTTATCAAACTGTTGGAGGTAATGACTTTGAAATGAAACAAAGAACATCCAAGAAATGTGAAAGTTTGTCTGATGCACTTGAATACTAGTGAGATGAAATGAAGGTCAGTGTCATCTTTTTTCTTTTATTCTTTTTCTGTTTTTCTTTTCCTTTTTTTTGTTTGTTTGGTTTTTGTTGGGTTTTTTTTGGTCTTTTCTTTGTTTTTATTAATCTTAAAAATGATAAAATTTAAGGCTAGTAGGTTTTGCTCTTTTTTTGAACAATATAAAACTATTGTTGCTTTGTAATTTTTCTGTATAACTTCAAAATACTCCACTCTGTCTTTGAGAACATGGGACAAGATTATTGTTATATTACCCCCCAAATGCCAGCCTTACTTGGCCGACATGTCTTTATGTTTCCCATGCTATTAAAAGTCTATCCTTAATTGCATTAAGCTATTGTAAGAGGAGTCATGCAAATACTTTCACACAGTAATTTGCTGCATTCAAAATGTGTTCCTGTTACACGTCAAAATGTGGGGTTCTATCCATATTTGTGGTAAAGAAATTATAGTGAAAACTGTAGAAACAATCCCAGCATTAACCATAATAGATTGCTTTCTTAGGGAACTATTTCAGGATTCCTGGAACTAGCTCTTATCTTCCTCATTGATACAGTGAGGCTTTGCCACATCCTGAAGTCACGGGCACTTCTTGCCAAGGTGTCAGATGGTGGTGTATTTTGAGTCTTGCAGTGATGTTGAGGGGAGAACACAACTTTTATTGCATCTCAAACCTACACATTAACAGAAGAGGATGTTAGTTAGGTTCTTTCTACTGTTTCTAGGTAGGCTTTTTTTTTTTTTTTTTGTAGGGAACAAGTAGGTATTGTTTGTCTGAATCAACATTAGTATAATTGTAAGCTGTCAAAACACTCTGAAGGCATTTATAAAGGTCCTTTCATTATGAGGCACACACCCACCCACCTCAAGGTGTTTTGAGAATCTTCTGATAAGAAGTTATAGTAGCACAGGGGTGAAAGGATGATTTAATATGACAGGTGTAATAAGGTTCTTAGTGCTGAAGGGAATGATTATTTTGATGGCTAAGCTTGAAAACATAGCACAATAATAGTTTCTGTGTAAGAAACTCTCAGTTAAAGTTAGTTCTATCCTTCTTTGGACTGAGTAGTCTGCAGATGAAGACTGAGGCTGCCAGTGATGTTGGTGTGACATGAAGCTGTACCATTACTACCCTTTAATAAGCTATCTCAGGTTCTTGAAACAGCATGGCCATGTTAGAATAACTGTCCCCAGGCTGTTTTGTCCTGCTGAGAAGCAGGATTTAGTGCCTGGACAGCGCATGGTTACCGCTGCCACGACTTCATTTATCTCCTTCAGCTTCACTGAAATGTGCCAAGTAAGTGTCCAGCTGTCCAATTCTATCAGAAAAGTGTCCTTATCCTTACAAAAGGAATTTTAAATGTACTTATCGTGTAATTCACTGTTGAAAAATATGCCCTGGTTGAGGATCATGTTGAATTTCATTTTGAGAACATTGATATATCAAATGGATCTGGTTAGTGTTAAAGGGGCAGAAAATATATGACTTAAAGATTCTTTTCTCTTATTCTAGGAGCTTCTTTTCTATTTCTATGCAGCTTGAAGGCCCTATTGCCATTGATCCCTGCAAAACTATTAGAGCGTTTTTTCTTTATTATCATTGCATCGATGCTAAGAATGTGGAGCTAACCAAAAGAAATTAAATTACTTATTCTGGATTTTAGGCAGATAAACCACAAAATGCTACTGCACCTTTTTCTGGCAATAGCACATGGTGATGCATACAAATAAGGTCTGTTATAATGAACTGCTGGCCAAGAGGAGGCAGCAGAATTTAATCTTAAGACTTATGTCCTTTTGAGCATATGGTGCTTAACGAGTATCTTTCACAGCCCAACTAGTAATGAGAACTAATCTAAAATGAGCTAGCGGCAAACTGCAACAGATCAAATAGGAGACTTGTATTCCATACTTTCAGTGGAGAGTTAATTGCATTTCTAAAATTTAGAGTGGATTGTTGACATTTCAAGAGGTGGATATGAACCAGTAGAATGTCATAAAACCAAAAAAGCCAGGAGAGGTCAAATAGTAGAAGGTTTTGGCATAATAAACATTACCATTATGCTTTTGTTTATATCACGCTTCACTTGTACTCATCCATATCATGACCACTGCAGCCTAATCAAAAATCTGTTTCTAATATGTTCTGGAAGCCCTTAAATCATTTGCATCTTGCATATATTCTACCACTGAGACTCAAATGTGAAGGTTGAATGGAATGAAATAAGTTAATGTCTGGATCTTAGATGAATATTTAAACCACTCCACATGCAGAGAGAAAGAAATGATGAAGGAAAGTGAAAAAAGGAATAATCGCTATACATATTAAAGGTGAGCAAATTTCAAATCATTGAATCTGTTTCAAAAAAGTAGGAATACCTGACACCTGAATTGCATGGATAACATATTTTACCCAAGTTCTGTTGGCACAGATTCTTGTCAAAAGGAAGACCTGGCACATAGTCAAAATTTATACCACAAAGTACTGGAAAATTAGAAAAAGCCATCCTGACATTAAGTGTTTAGTATTTAGTATTAGACATGCATATAAAATACTAAATATTTGCAGGAACATATGCTTGATTATAGTGTTCCAGTTGTAGACCAGGTGTGGTACTGCCTTCTGCACTGACTACTGACAGCAGCTGAGAGCCCTTCTCTCAAAACATTTTATCTTGGTAGTTGTGAGGAGTAGAAGTATTTATTCTAAGCCAGGATTGCAAGAACATCATAGAACCAATAAAGGCATATTTAGGCAAACCACAGAGGTGACAGCATTTGTATAAATATATAGAGATAATCTGGATGTGTTTTCGCGGCAAACACCAAATGCCTTAGGGGAGGGGAGGAAATACACACACACACACACACATACATACATAAATATTATAAATATATAATCTTTTTTTTTTTCCCAGATAGGTTCCACTCTTTGTAAAATTTCTGTCTTTCTACTAAAATTTAAATTATTTCTAGATCAATTTCTGGTGAAATTAATTTCTAGGTTTATTGTGGTTTGGTTTTTTTTCATCTTTGACACACTTTAAAAAAAGGAAATTGAGATATAGTAATTTTGCATTTTATGAACTTGCATAATAAGAAAAAAATAGAAAGCATTTTCAGCAACTTGATTTCTAAAATGCAGGCCAAAATGCAATTGTGGTTATTTCATGCTGCTGGGATAAAATAGGAAGATTAATACAGGTGATACATGCTAGATGAAAACAAAGGGATGACAGAAAGGAGGATGAACTAGATGTGTATCATATTATGCCTGTCTCCATAGAAATCTTATGTTCTTTGCATTTAAAAATATATGTACAAATAATGTATGTAACGCACTGTTTAGCTACTTACTTTAGAAGTGCAACATTTAGGTGGCACAAATTCCTTATTAGTTTTTATTATCTGGTTTTGGTTCTTTGAGTCTTCTTAGCCAATAGAAGATACTACACTTTAAAAAAAAAATAGCTGTAACTTTCTTAAAACCATAGGAATATTTGTCCTCCTGTAAGTAGCTGAACTACACATAGGGCTTAAATATGGTGATTACCTTCCCTGGCACAACTTGAGGCTATTTCCTCTTGTTTTATTGTTAGTTGCCTGGGAAAAGAAGTAGATCCACACCTGGCTACAGCCCCCTTTCAGGTGGTTGTGGAGAATGATAAGATCATTCTTGGCCCTCTTTTTCTCCAGGCTAAACAACCCCAATTCCCACAGCTGCTTGTAACGGGACTTGTGCTGCAGACCTTTCACCAGCTCCATTGCCCTTCTCTGGATTTGCTTCAGCACCTTAGTGTCCTTCTTGTAGTTAAGGGCCCAAAACTCAATGCAGGATTTGAGGCGTTTTGTGTCCCAGTTGTACAATGTCTTCTGACCTTAACCAAATAGCTTGGGTTTGTTCTGTTGTCCGTTGGAGGTTTGTTTTATCATTTTTATCCATGCAAGCATATTTTAATTTGGATGCATTCCAGAGAGGCAATTAAAGTACTGCATAACTTTTGGTGTATTTTAATTTGTTCTTCAAAGCAGCACTTGCTGATGTGGACTAATCAGCTTTTATGTGCCAGTGAAAGCACAGAACATGATGACAGATGGTAAGCCAGAAAAAATCATGTAGCTAAATATCCACTGTCATTGTTAACCTAGACAGTGACAACTTTGGTGTCATTTTTACAGGATATGAGAGTTTTCCTTCAGCTATAGCTAAGTGCTCAAGATTTATGGGACTGCCTGTAGCATGGTGCCTTTGAACATGAAACATCCAACTGATGTATCAATGAGATAGTCCTGATGAATGCTATGAGTTCAGTTAGGTAAAACATAAAGTTTGTGGAAATGTCACAATGAATATCTAATTTCTTAATCAGTGCATCTGTTTTTCCTTACACTCTCATAATGTCCATCCATAACCATCTATTCACATTAAACCTGTGGGGAGATATTTCAGGTGTCTAACAGTGTAGGGGGAAAAGAATCAATCAAGTTCCGATGATATTTCTGCTCAATATTTAAAGGGACCTACAAAACACACAATAAATAAGTTTTATTTGAACTAAGAAATCTGTGGCTAAGAATATTTTCATGTAATTGAGCTCTTGGTATCAGGAACATCAAAGGAGAAATGCACTTCAAATTAATGTTCCTCCATAAAAGCTGAATTTAATTCAACTGCATAGGTTTTAAACTAAAATCTCTGAAGTACAAAGAGAATTCTACTGTAAGAATTAAAATAACTGAAATTTTATTTAAAAAATAATACTTCTTTTATTGGGATGTTTTAATTGTGCTTTAGTTCATGCATTTCATAACTTATCATGTCAGCAACAGGGAAACACTGACTTGTCAATATTTACTAGAAAGTATTAAGATTTAGCGTAGGAGGGTGGGAAAGAGCAGGGTGGTATGATTTCAAAACAAAGCCAGTTTGAATACCTATCTTCCACTCAAATGACCAGTTTTACTCCAGATATATGGTTCCTAAACAGGCAATCACATTTGGCACATTGAAATTGACAACAATTTTTGGTAACTTATGGTAAAGTTTATTTTGAGGTGAAGTTTCGTATCTCACATAAGTAAACTTTTCACATGGCATTGTAGAGGACTCCTTATCTCCACTGAATGTGTTGAGATTTTTTTATTATTAGTGAATATTAGATGTGTTTGGTGCTTTTTGACAAACTCTTTTTCTCAGATACTGTTTTTCCAAACGCTTTCTTGCCTCAACCCACAAGAGACAAAAGGTTTTTCAAAGAAATCACACATCTATGAAAGCCAGTTAAATAAATGAATGGCTTACTGTTGCTATGAGCTGAAAAAAATTCAATGAAAATTGTTTTTATGTATCCTAATGTCTTTTAAGGCCCCCCCAAAAATTAGGCCAAGATTGGTACATAAATTATTAAGTTCATAGTGAGGTAAACAGAATTCAGGCAGCAGCCTGAATCTTCTCTCTTTATTCTGAGCAGCTTATGAAAATACAAGAACAACATCAGCTAAAGTCCCCTCCTGTTAATACCAAATGGTTCTCTGATTTTCATATTGACTGATTTTTGGGCAACAGTCTAGGGGAAATATACTTTATTTATGCTACTTAATTGCAGAACTGACTCCACATGAGAGAAAAGGAACAGAAAAGGATCATTTTGCAGACTTTGCTTATAAGCTGTGCTCTTCCAGCTTAAGTGTCCACAATGAGGTGTCTCTCATTTTCATATAAAAATATTGTTGGGAAGGATGGAATGTTTTTACCAAGTAAAAAGATTCCACAGGCAAACAAGACTGCCGATGTTGCAAGTAGAGAAAAGGTCTCAGAATTTTTCACTGCAAGAAAACTGAAAAACAACTTCTAGCTTAAGCTGTAATGTACTAACTTTTAGTGATTGGAGAACAGCTAATTATAGTAGTTATGATAGGCTATAGGTAAAAGCAAAGGTAAAGATTGATTCTTATGTATTAAGATGCTCAGCAAAGAAAAGTATATAAAGCATTGTAACCAAAATTAAAGGGTCTTCAGGCTTGTCTGCAGCTGGAGCTGAGAGCTGTAGAAGCAGGCTATGTCACCCATAATCCTGGACTGCTGTAATAATACAATAAACAATAAACTGCATTTTGAATAGCCACCTGGAGTCCCACATCTATCATTCAGGCTCTTGTGAAATGTCTTCATGGATTCTTCATGGAAATATTCTTGGCTTTTCTTTAAATATGGCCTTATCATAAGGCTCATATGGCTCAAATGGCAATCCTGTATTTAACAATTTCTTGTCAGAAAATTTCCTGACTGGAAGATTTCTATCTCTTGTGTGTTGACCTAAGAACAGCTGACTTATTCCTCATCACCAAGTTTGGACTCTTCCTTTTTATTAGACTCCAGCTGACTGTTGTACTTCTGCACATTCAGCTAGATTTGAAAAATACAGAGCAGCTCTAATTCTCACATTCAGGACTGGATGCCTATATTGTCCTATTGCCTAGACAGTACTGGATTCCCACAGCACTTTTTATGCTTTGCTTAATGCATGTTTTGTTTGTTTTTAAATATGTGCAATTGTCTGGAGGGTTCTTTTTTGCAGTTCACAGTAGGATGCACACACAGTTCACACACACAAACACAATGTAGCCAGTCAACAGTAAAAAGAGAAAACTTGCATGGTACTAGGTAATTGCAAGGTAAAATATAAAAAGAAATTCCAAAATATATAAAAAAGATTGTCTGAATGTATGAAACATTGTCCTCTTCATTCTGTGATGCATTATATGTGTATCAAAAATATTGCATTGGACAGAAAAGAGAAGCCATCTAAAGCCTGTACAAATGTCATACTAAGAAATTGCATTTTACCCCTTTAAAAGTCTTCACATTTTCCTGATAAAAAGTCCCAAGTAATGCCTTACTTTTACTGTGTACTTTTACTGTGAGGACCATTTTTTTTCTTCAAAATTACCATATTTTTTCTCAAAATTTTCTCCAAAAGGCTTACAGGATGGAGGACACTACAGAAATTCCAGCAAAAGAGGAAGAATCTCTGATGAGTACAGCTGGAGGGAGAAGAATAGAGAAGCAATATAGGCTGTATATTATAATGAAGACTGATTTGGTATTTTAAACAAGATCTAGAGCTGAACACCTTTTTCACATGTTCAGCCTGCTGTTGTGCTTACCAGAATGCTGCTTGCTGAGGAAGATCACATGCAGATTTGTGGCTTGACAGTCTGATACCTCTTCCTTGGAATGGTCAGTTCATTTCAGCTGCTAGCCCTGTAATGGTGCCAATAATCTTTTAGAGAAGATCAGTAACAATATGTAGATGAGGATGGATGTTTGAGCCAAGGGAGTCTGGAGTTTTATTAGATGAGATAATTTTACTGATTATTCTTGTTTCTCAGCAAGAAAGATGGTGTGTCAGTTCATTGAACCTACATGCCTCATCCTCACTTCTGCTGCCCTTCCACACCATTTGCTTAACTTTACCTCCTCCTTATCTTATATTCTTCTGCATGGTAAAGATACCATCAGCCCAACTCCAACTTCTTTTTTACTTTGATTTTGCAGCTAGAACAACTACTTACTTATTTTCTTTCATTTCAAACTGAGTGCAATTGTAAACTATTTTAACTTCCATATTTCTTCCTCTGAATTACTTCCTACAGTTATATAATATAAAATACCTCTCTGAAAGACTGATCTGCTGACTTCAGAGAGCTTTATAATGTGTTAATCATTCCCAGATTTGAAAATTGCAACAAGGTTTTAACAAAATGTTGAAAACAACCTAAGTTTTTATAAAAGAAACATCCTTTGTTTTCCTCGCAAATTATTTTGGAATGGCATAACTAGAAGTAGCAATGAGGGCATCAGAATATTACCAGGTATTATATGCATCAAAATTGCATTTATAATATTACTGTCAAAATTATCAAGCAGGGATACATCAGTTTGGAGGGTTAATCAAAGACTTGTTTTTGAATTTCATCATAACACTGGAGAAAAATGTTTTTCCTTCACTCTGATGGTAGTAATTTTCTGGATAGTTCTGAATATTCTCTGCTCAAGGTTGGCCTTTAAAAGCCACATGTCACAATAACATCGTCCTGGTCTTCATTTCCCTGCTACTGCAAGCCAACAGAAAACATTTTTCACAAAGGTGGAAGAACAGTGTCAAATTATCCTTGTCCTTGTGTTTACCGAGAATTCAGTTTTCCCTCTGCTTTGGGAAAAAATAAGGGAGGAGTGGTTATACCTAAGGATTATCAGAAACACCAGACATAAGGATTTTTCTCAAGGGCCAATTTTTAATAACAAATTGGATTTTGTGTTGAACATGTGGGTACAGTTTTTCTCAAAAACAAAAAGGTGCCAGGAAGTTCCCTCCCCTTAAATAGAAACAGTCGACTTTAGTTTTAGATTCAGGGGATCTTTTAGTACATGTTTGCTACAGTCCAGAAAAAGATATATTATCAAACACTAGTAGGCCAGCTTTTAAAGAAAAGCAATAAATATACAGCCTTTTGAAGAAATAAAAATGTTTTCCTCTTTATCATCCAAAAATAACAACTCAGATTGAAGACATAAGGGCACTTGACCTGAACCTATTTTGTTCCTGATGACTTTTGAGTTTTACAGGTTACTTAATCAGCTACAACCGGAAAAATCAATACCTTCATATTTTACCTTAGCTACCCAGTGCTTGCCTCTATATATCTTCCTGTCAGATAGAGGGCTGTGAAGGTGATAAAGAATCTTGAACTTGGATTAGTACATTTCACAATGTAGATGTGCAATAAAAAAATGTCACAATAGGTCAATCAGTCTCCTGCAGAGAAGTGAACTACATTTAATTTTGGATTTGGCAAGATCTTGAGCTGACCAGTGTGGTGGGAGAAGCTAGCCATTTTCACATTTTTGTACTTGAATGAAAAAAGATGACAAAATAAGAAGACGGTGTTTACTGGAATTCATTGCAGCTAGACTTTTATTTTAGATAAGCAAGTAGAGATTCAAAAGTAATGAAAAAATAATGATCACGGTATGTGAACTGACTTGTAAGATTGTGTAAGTTTCCTGCATCTTTCCCTCTATCCTGCTGTATTACAAAGGCAGTAGCAATAGCCAATAAAGAGAAAATATGCTAAAACATCTTCTCAGACTACTCTGTGCAA
This sequence comes from Passerina amoena, assembly GCA_013401095.1. Lineage (NCBI taxonomy): Eukaryota > Metazoa > Chordata > Aves > Passeriformes > Cardinalidae > Passerina > Passerina amoena. The sequence continues at coordinate 1,947,521 of WBNP01000479.1, forward strand.
TTTCTACAGCTGTATTAGACACAGTTTTTATCTATGTCTAGTAAACTAACAACAATATGGGTTACATTGCAAAAGAATGAGTATTGTTTTTCAGGAAATATATATGACTGCTACAAACTCAGGATCAATGAAATGAGATCTAAGTGCTCAAATTTACTTAACCTCAAAAATCTGTTAGTTGAAAGAGATGAGGGAACTTGTGTCCAATGCTAGCACATGAAGCAATAGCCAATATGGGTATCTGAGGAATATCATAGAATATATTGATATAGATGTATAACTATAGCTATGTTGGTAAAAAGTGTGCTAAGGGTCAGAAAAAGCTGGTAATTCTTTATAGAGATAATTATTTAACTCAGTAATTCTTTAGGTAGAAGTTTGATATAAATACAAATTATTTGTTTGTGTCTTACTTTGCAAACGAATAGAATCTGCCAATAGAACTGGTATTTCCTAAAAAGTATTTTCCTGCTAAAGAACTTTAAAGTTCTCATCACTGCAGTAAAGCCTCCCATATTTTGAATAGTGATCAGCAATCCTATCCAAACCATTCATCATTAAATGTGAGAGCTTTTTCATATCTCCACTATGGCTTTCTCAGCCTCTGTGATTTAGTAAATACAGATCTCTTAGTAAATGAGGCACCTCTGAATAGTCAGTTTCAATCATAGAAATCACCATTTCTTTGTGGATATGTAAATCATATATCCAGCTCTCACAGTAGAAGCCTGAAGTAGAGGTTAGATGAAGTGCAGTGTTTAAAGATATTCATGCTTGATTTTCTTAAACTCAGTATTCACTGAAAGATTTGTTAATGTTCATCCTTTCTAAAAAATGGTAATTTTATTAATTTCCTGACTAGTGGTTTAGTTTGCAATAGGTTTAGAAAGATGTTAGTTGAACAAACACTCCACCCCCGCAGCGGTTGGTTATTCATACAAGCCGGCTTAAAGGTGACCCTACCTGTGGCATTCTCATCAGATTTGACATTGACTGAAGCTGCCTACAGCTATAAACTTAAATCTGCAAATGTAGAGGTACTCATGTAAAAAACAGTTATTCACAATACTAATTTGGGATATAGTTGCTGCTGGTTTTCCTTCTCAGGTACCAAGAAAAATTAGATTTTCTTAAATTTTCAAAATAGTATTTATAATTTTCAGTGAATATTCCAGGTAAATTATTGACATCTCTCTTTTTCCTGTTTTAATATGCAATGGTTGATAATTAGTTTTCAGAACTTTTAAAGCATTTTCATAGAAGGAAGAGGAGGGAGAATCTGTTTATTTGCTGCAAAAAACCCTGAGATTTATTATTGATAAATGAACTCTACACATATGGTGCCACTTAAAATACAGAGCTTAAATCATCCAGCTCCCATATATAGTCTCTTTTCCACAAATAGTCAGAAAATGGATCTCAACTGTAGTATTGTTTTGCTCATTTTCATAATCACAAATATTTTGTCCAATCTGGAATAAATATACAGACTGATAGTATATTTCAGGATGAAAATATTCTTCCTGTATTAATCCTGAAAAAGTGTCTGTGAGAGGTTTTATTGAATATTAGCAACTGCTGATCTCTCAAATTTTTTTTTTAATTGTATTTTTATGTCTGTATTGGTAGAAATCTATAAAAAGCCTATAAGATTTTAGTGATAAGTTTTAGAAGTAGCAGAGTATTTTAATCTCATAAATCACACAAAAATAATTACTAATTCTAAAGTATTTGTTGTTCAAAATTTTTTTTACAAAAAGGTTTAAGTGTTTACCTTAAATTTCTGACAAGTTTTCCATCTCTACCCTTTCTATTAAAATATCATGAATTGACATTTCTAAATTCCAAAACAAAAATTAGAATCAACTTTTCACTCAGGACAAGTGGCTAAGAGCTTTACAGAGTGTTCTACCACCTGAAAACCCAGAAACATATTTTAAAAACCATTCAAGTTGTACCATAAACCTGCTTTAACAGCATGTTGCTTTGTTAATACTTTTGCAAGAGATTGCTTTTCTTATCTAATTTTAGACGCAGTTCCACATTATACAGATGTTGCACTTTTGTTTTCCTCTCAAATGCACGTTTGAGGGCTTTCCATTTTTAACAGGGATTTTTTTTTTTTAAGGCAAATGTCTTTTTCTTAGCAAGCCACCAACAGGTATTATTGTAGAAATGCAGCCAAATGAGGTTCCTGCTGTTTTAAAAATATTTTTACAAGCATATTTTGCCTTTTCATGACTCAATCAGTTCTTCAAAATGACATTTTTATAGCTGTTTATTTATATTCCAGGTTTATATTTTCATCCATTTAAGTTTTGTCCATATTTTTTCACATTTCAGTTATAAATTATTACCATTTTTATACAATCTAAGAGAGAAAAATAGCAAAATATTTTTCATTTTTTATCTAATAACCTCAAACTGTTTTGTAACATTAATGAATGCTAGTATTTTTTTTCTGAGATAGATAATCCTTGTCATTTCAAAGCATTTAGCAGACTGGAAAGTAGATGCACAGTAGGATTAAGTCACTTCCCCAGGATTAAACACAGAGTTACGCAGTTATTTTCTTGCAAGCAGGAGGAGCACAGCTAGATATATTTCCTCTGGTATTTGAGGAGAGCAATTTATGTCTCATGTGAGTACAGGCTTGATAGATTGTAGGGTTTTTTGTCTACATTCTTTTATGGGTATTTGTAAACAACGGGTGGTTGGTAGATTGCAGCCTGGGATCCATGACTTCAGGGTTTTTTTTACACTGCAGATCATGGGACAATTGAAGTTTGCATTTACTGATGGAAATTTGAACCCCCTGTCTGTGACACTGAACAACAGTATAACCATGGAAACAGATCTGTCTGCGCACCTCTTGAGCGGGTTTATAGAGGGCGCTGAGTTCTGTCCTGTGGTGAGTACACAACTGAAAATGTGAGGATTTGACAAAAACTACTCCACATGTATCTACACTGGGGACAGTCCTTGGACAGTCCTTGGGCTGAGGAGAAGAGGTGTGCTATCCCTCTCAGACCTCTTGATCTGAGAGCACCCAGAGTGCTTATGAGATTCTCACCATGCTCCAGTGAAATGCAAAAAACTACAGCAAAGTCTTGTGGTTTTAGACATCTCCATGGGCTACCTTGTAAAGATGCTCCAGTAACCAAGTCCTAAATATACTGGCACAAAAAACCCTACACCCTACCCAAAACCACCACCACCACCCCCCCCAAACCCACAAACAAACAAAAGCTACAAGTTAGATTTTGGATTCTTTTGTTTTTCCTTCTATATGTATTTTTTTTTCTTTGAGATATTCATTGTAATGCATAAAGATATTATAGTTTTCTTCTTTCAAAAATATTTGAATCAAGGCAGAAACTAAGTGAGAATAATTATTTTTGCAGTATCTACTAGAAACACACAATAAATATAAAATAGAAGCACATGGATGGATGCATGGAGGGATGGATGGACGTGATGATTTCCTTTAGGATGGATGGATGTTATGATTTCCTTTAGCTCTTATTAAGACATCTGACGCTTGGCAAAGTGAAACTATGGAGAACAAGATAATTATTTTGAGATGAGGAATTATCTAGTTTCTATTTATATTTTAATCTTTCCAAAGATTCATGGGCCAGCATTCTCCTATGGACTGAAACCAAGATCCAACTTACTTCATCTTTGAAATTTAAGCACGTGGCTCCTTTTCTATTAATTTCTGTCATTGTTCTGAAAAAGAGAACATCAAAAGTTACAGTTGTGTCAATACAGAAGGACTTTAATGAGGATACATTAGGAGATATCATTTTGTACCTCAGGAAATTATTGTGATACTATCTTTTAGAAATGGATAGTGATGAAAGCAAAAAAAATGGAATTTTCTAATGTCTGTAGGACAGAGAAATCCCATACTGAAATGGAGATTGTCTATCTCCCAATCACCTGCACTAATTGTCTGGCAGAACTGGCCAAGCTGCAGCACCCTTTGCTTAGTATAGGTGCACAGTCAGGTGGATGTGTATGCTGCCTTCCCAATCTCCTCACTTTATAGCACTTTGCAGCCTCTAAAATGTTTTTGCCTGCAGTTAAAGAAGGAAAAAAAAAACAGCAAAAATTTTGAACGGCTGTCTTTCTTCTTAGTTGTATTTGCATACTAATTCTGACTTCTACTCTTTACTTTTTTGTTAAAAGCAAGCTTGTATCTGTCTTGGGACTTGATCAAAAGCATCTAGAGTAGCTATCAACAGATGGAAAACATGTAAGGATAATTCTTCTGACAGGTTTTCATCATTACCTTTGTCTTAATTTTTGTAGTTTAAGAGAATCATAAGTGTATTTAATTGTAAGAGAATGTAAGTCAAGTCAAAAAAAAGAGGTTGTTTATGGGGGCAAAAGCCAGAGATTTTCTTGAAAGAGAAATTGAATTATTTCTGCCTTCTGGTGCAAGGGCAGGGGATGCCTAGGACTGAAAAGATGGATGACTAGACACAGGCATTGCAATGGACAGAATCCATTATGCAAACCAGGGAGATTTTGTTACAGAAAGGTAAGAATTCTTGGTGTATTGCCATGAACCCCTTGAGCATGATGACATGCCAGTGCAGGGAGAGTAGATCTGTGAAAATAAGTTATTTTTTTAATCTATGAATCATCAGAATATTCTAATGCAAATCAAAAGGACTGCATAAATGTAGCACATTTATTAAATATACAGTGTATATTATATGAGTGAATTAAATCTGACCAAGCTGCTTCAGGCTTTATATAAATTCTGTTTAAAACATAACCCTGGGATATAGTCAATCTAACCTGAAGTATGAAGTACTTCATAGAGGACCCTCATCACCCTAAGCTTTCCCTCTAATCAGTGTGCTTCCACATTATGAGGCTGATGGCCTGAATTACCTGGAGGACATGCTTTCTTCTCTCTGCTGACTCTAGAGAGACCCTGTAGAAGCCAGGCATCTCAATTAAATGCCTGCAGTTAGATGAAAGCAACTTAAACTTGAATGCGCCAAAAATTTGCATATGCATAATGATGCTCAGTGTAAATCTCACTCTACATCCTATCCAGATATTTTTTAAGATAGGGACAGAGTAGGTTTTCTGTACCTTTAAGTAGAGCGAAATAAGATGCCCTCTCAGATTTCACAATGATAATCTAGATTTGCCCATGAGTCAGTTTATATTAGAAATTAAATTCTAAATGATGGAGCCAGATGTTTTTTTTTATTTTCATGGTATGGTTTAACACTGATTAAAACTGTGTTATGTATGTCTTTGGATTAAGATCTTCATATGGCTATATTTCCTTATTCGGTGTTTCTCAAACACTGCCGATCTAAAAATTTTTATTCCAATACTTGAATTTCCTTGAGAGAAGGATTTGTAATCTACTTCGGCAACCAGGGTCTTCCACTCTACCAATTTCTCCTTGTCTTCAAGATGTCAAAAAACAGCTCAAGATGTGTCTTATTTTTGGAGGGCTTACTCCATTTTGGATAGCTTCTTGAAGAACTGCTAGCCAGGTTCTGTGGTACTGGCAAGAAGTAAACTGGTTTTATAATTATCACCTAATTTCAGCACTTAGACCTCCAGTTGAACTCTAAAATTAGAAATTTGACAAAGCTTCAGATTTCTTTCTTTTTTAGTTGAAATCACTTAGTCTTTTCTGTATTCTAGTGCTACAACCTGTGGCAAAATGAAGCCATGATCTCATAGTCATGAAAATTGTCCCTTTTGCCCCCCTGTTTTGGAAAAAATGTGGAGGTAGAGGATGGTAGTGAGAAGGGAGATCATAGAGAAATAAAATCTATGGAAGCTACTACTAGACTGTTTTGCAGGTGCATGATAATTGTTTCAAGAGCTACTTCAAGCATATTAAACTATAATATAAATAGTTAAGTCCTAACAATGAATGATTCTTAAAATGTGTGAAAAGAGAGACACACCCTAATGAAATTAGAATCTAATTAGATCCTTAATTATCGTATTTCTTGAAATGACTTGAAAACGTGTTGCAAAAGGACTAAGACAAGAGGCATCAATAACTGAAACTGTATTTGAGAGTGGTCTTGTTTTGATATGAAAAATTGTGGTGTGGAGTGAAAGAAGAGGGGAAAATAAGAAGAAAAAAGTATAAAATTGGTTCCTCAATTATTTTTATTTTCTAATAATTAGGTTACTTCAGCACATATTAATATTATTAATATAATTGTTATTTTATAATATTTATAATGTATTATGAAATACCAATATTTTATAATTGCATTTAATATTATTATATAATATTACAATGCTATTAATATAATGTGTTATTATAGTATAAAATTATATAATAATAAAGAAAATGTTAATAACATAAATTAAATTGGTAATTTTAAAAAATAAAGGTATTACTAAACTTAAATTCTAAATAAATTTTAAAAGATTTTCCAGACTTTGAGATTGTCTTCTGAAAAAAATCCTTCCACATTTGAAAAAGACAGTTGCAGTTTTGCAGCAGAGAGCAATAAAGATTCTTTATTTCCTGTGTGAACATCACTCAAAGCTTGTTCCTAATCACATAATTGGATAGTTCCCATGAAATTGTGCTGACCCTTTTCTGCATTACCAAGGGACCATCAACCTTTAAGACTTATTTATCTTTATTTTGAAATTTATGTGTTTGCACTTAAATCAATAATTTGGATTACTTCAAGATTTCCTAATTGGAAAAAAGACTTTTGAGTTGTTTCTTTTTAAGCTGGTTTCAAAGAAATTTGCTTGGATACCTTTTAAAAGAACATTTTCATCTTTAAATAAATAAATTAATTAAATTGGGATAATAAGACTTCTGAAAGTGTTTATTCAAAGCAATAATTTAACTCCTGAATCAATTCAGGACACCAACAATGAGAATATCATGAAACACACTGGGGAGTGCTGCTGCTAATTGTTTACTTATCTACTATCACACTGAAAAAGACCTGCTTGAGAAAATAACCACTGAACCACTGGCCATGTAACAGGAGAAAAGAAAAACTATGATGCATAAAACTGAAAGGGGAATTTCTTAATGTTGGCTTACCAAAATTTCAGAAATGTGAGGAAAAAATATCTCCAGAAATCTAATATTTTTGAAGCACAATATAATTTGATTCTCCTGCAAATTTCCCTCACAGAGATTTTTTTCCCAGATGGGTTAGTTCACTGTTCTGCTCTGTTGACTCAAATGTCACTTTCATTTGGCCTTCTTTAGACTGTGTAATAATTACATAGAGAATTTTGAAACGTTGGCATATTACAGTTGTATTCAAAAGATGTAATTGAAACATTTAATAGGATCATAATTTTGTTTCAGTAATAACAACATGTTGAATCAATTACTAGGAAAAAAATCTATAATTTTTGACATATTTATTATGTGCTGTGTTGCATAAAAAGTAAACAAAATGTTGGAATTCTTTGAAATATATGTATTTTAAGAATATTTCTCCTTGAAAGTATTATTGAAAACTTCAACTTACCAAAATATGGGTTTTACCAATCTTTTTCTGACAAAAAAAGAAATATTTTAGCATTTTAAATTCTCTCATGAATTTTTTTTTCTGCATGGTCTTCATGTGTTTCAATATATCATAAAGTCTGATTTGCAGATGCTGCTAAAATGAATTATATTATTTCTGTCTTAGCAAAGCAGGAAAAAAGGTACTGAAGAACAGTGAGAACTTTACCATGACAAAATGTTCAAGTCAGAAAGGCATGGATTAGACATGGGCTTTTACAAGAGTGGCTTGACTACGTTGCTATCTGGGAGATACCTAAGACATGCACCACCAATTTCTATTAAGTTATTAAATCTAGAAGCAATTATCTCAGACACTTCCTTGTGGCATCTTTCAGAATTATTCATTGACAGTAGTTTAATTAGTGGTATGTTAAGCTTCTAGGATTTTCTGAGTTCAGGGAAATATCCATGAACTTCACTGTCACTGGAGAATAAATAAGTGATTTTTTTTTTCCCGTGACAAAGAAAGCATTTGGACACATTTACCTTTAGTCCAAGTAATTACAGTGTTTATTGATAAAACATAAGAAACATTACAGCTATTTCACTATATGAAATAAACATATATCTTTTGTATTTTTTGTGCTTCCTGGAAAGGACATGGTGTCCATGGAGAGGATCAGGCCAGAAAGAAACAGAAAAATCTGTGGACAGCAGCTGTAATTTAGACATTGCATTTTCAATCTTTGAAAAGACAACATTATGAACATTACTGGTGTAGCTTAAAAATGGCAAACCGGAGAAAAAATCATAGCTCTAATTCTACTGATACATTCTTCCAGCATCAGATTTTTCATATTCTTCTGTAAATGTGTGTGGAAATTTTGAGTAGGATAATAAGAAGTAAAATAAAGCCTTGAAAACACCTTTTCCCCCATGCCTCCCTTTTTCCCTGCTCTGCTTCCTCCTCCAGCAGTGCAGTGAGACAGGGAATGGGCGTTATGGTCAGTTCATCGCAGGTTTAGGGACAGGAGTCATTCCCCTGCTCCACTGGAGGGTCTTCCATGGGCAACATCTCTCCATGAACTTCTCCTACGTGAGTCCATCCCACGGGCAGCAGTCCCTCACAAACTGCTGCAGTGTGGGGACTGCACTCTTCCATGGTGTGCAGTCCTTCAAGGACAGGCTGCTACAGCAGAGGCCCCTCTCTCCATGGACCTTGCATAGGGTCACAGCCTCATCTCTGGCTCCAGCATGGATGTCCTCTATGAGGCGTGGGTCTGCATTCCTGTTGATCTCCAAGGGCTGCAGGGGCACAGCTGCCTCACTGTGGTCTTCATCACGGGCTACAGTGGAATCCTACCTCAGGTGCCTGGGGCACCTCCTCCTCCTCGTTCTCCACTGACCTTGGTGTCTGCAGAGATGTCTCTCACATGTTCTCACCCCGCTTTTCTCTGGCCGTGGCCGCGATTACAACTTCACGAAAACTTTGTTTTTTCTTTCTTCTTAAATCTGTTATCACATTTCTGTTGCCACCATGTCTAACTGTGTCTGCCTTGACCAGTGGCACATTTATCTTCAGTCCTGCCACAGACTGGCTCTGTCAGACAAGATGGAAGCTTCTGGCAGTGTCTCACCAAAGCCATCCCTGTAGCCCTGCTACCAAAACCCAGGCCATGCAAACCCAATACACAAACTTAATTTAACCTTGGATGAAACAACATTTTCAGCTCTAAGAATATTTTTTATAATCAATAGTTTCCATGGGAAATATGCCATCTATTATAGAACATGAAAAAGAGCTTATGAAATCCGTGCAAAGATTGATTAATGCATTTACCATATGAACAAAAAGCTAACAAAAGAAGGGAAGATAATAAATGTTTGACAAAAATGCTCAGTTCCAACAATCAGTGTGATTCCTTCAACTTCATTTAGGTTTTTGGGTTTCATTTTAGACTTAATACTCAAATACCCAAATAAGTACAAATTGTGTTTCTGATAAAAAAAGGAAATCTTTAAAATAACTTAAAATATATTCTTTCCTTATGTCTTTTAAAAAGAAGGAAGAATGAAAGAAAAGGCATCTGGAAGAACATTTTTTTCCTTTTAGAGAAACTTGTAACATGGTGAAACACTTGAATTTTGAAAGAAGTGAAAACTGCTGGGATAAAGAAAAAGTCCTTAATTGTGAGAGCTGTAGAGAATTAATATGTGTATTCAATTTCTGTCATTAACAGCGCAGACATAGACATCGACAAATCTCTTGGCTAGATTTTGCCTAGTAAATTCTGCTATGTTAAGAAAGCTTCAGAAAATAACATGTGCATTTGACCCATACTGATTATTCTTGTTTTGTTTTTTTATTAGCTAAACAATGTTAAGGGACTCAAAGTTTGCTTTGCAGCACTACATACCTGTATTTGTATTCACAGTCTCATTAGAGTCAAGGCATAATTTAGCTTCAGAAAAGCTGGTGCAATGGGTTATATTGCACCTTAAATTGTTGTGATTGCAGTCTAATATAAACTCACAGAAAACAACAGGGCTTTCATTCTCTAATCAAAGACATTTGACACATCTGGTGCTGATTATTATACCAGCAAATATAATTATATTTCCTTGAAGTTAAGTGAAAAACTGTACCAGAAGTACTATGCCACAGTCATAAAATGCATTTCTCTATTTTCTTAATGGAAGTCACCTTGTACGGGATAAGAATAGGACTAAACTACCATTTGATTTTTGAGCTTTTTCTACAAAAAAGAGACTGATCCTGTAAAATCATCTGCTGGGAACCACATAATACAGCAGCAATACTTACAACATTATTTCTGAAATGAAAGATTTTACACTTTTGAGAAATATTTTCTTAATTGTCTCAGCTTGCCAGGACCCTAATGCAGAGCAAAATGTGTAATGAAAATGAAAATTAGACCTGTAAAACAATTACAAGCACAAAAACCATAAAACACTCAGAATTGTTAGTTTTGTACAAATAACTCCATCCTTATCACCTCCATTTCATGAACATTTTTTATTCTGCGAGGAATTCTCTGCAGGGAATGCTTAGAGACAGCAAATTGGCCAAGAACAGAATAATTATAAGAATGCAATGAGGAATGAAATATATATGGGAATTGCTTAAATTGGGAAAAAAAAATTAATTCGTCAGACCAGAAAAATAAAGAACTTTTCTTAACAATAGTGTCCACTGTGGGAAAAAAAAAAAAATCTCTTGTTTCCCTCAGATTCCTTCCAAAGACAACAGTTCACCCTCCTTTCATGACTAAATAAGGCAAATTCTGGGCAGCTATTAAAAGGCTCTACTGTTTGAGTACAAAACCCAGTAAAAATAATGTGTTACCATGTATCAGACACAGAAAAATCTTTGATGTAACAGTATAACTTTAAAGATTAAGATTATTCAGATCTGTGTGTTTGTGCCCACATTCTTGGCTCTGAAGGGTGAGTGCAGAGTTACAAATAAAAGGCATCTGTTTAAAAAGTACAACATTAATGCAGTTTAATAAAAACATATCTAGAAAGTTATCAAGGAAGCGTTCTGAAGAGACTGGGAAAAGCATGTACCTAATTAGATTAGCTGGAACAGGTTAAAAGTATTGTCAAATGCTCAGGCTAGACAGTAACTCAGAGCAGTGAAAGGTGGGAGAGGCAGCATCAAACAAATGCAGCACAGCTTAAGTGCAAGCAGGAAGTTTAGATCCACTAAGATCTAAGAGGGTTGCACCACCTCGCTGGTTTGTTTCTCATTTCCATCCCTACCCAATGAGAAGGGACACATGGTGTAATGAAGGGACCTGCCCATTTTTCAAGAGAGATTCTTTCCACATCAGCAATTCATCCAAAAATACGTTGTAGGGCAGGACTAACGTGTTTGCATTTTAGCACAGGTAGAACTGGTAAATCTAACTTTGCCAGATTTTGATGTTCTCAAGAGAGAACCAATAGTGACTCTATTTCAGAAATATGTCAGTATAGTTCAAAAACCAGTCTGACTGGTATAAAATTTACTTTGACTTTGAAATGGCAATGAAGGAAGAGGAAAATCAACTCTTTCTGTAGGGAATGAAGCTCAAACTTATCAATAGTTGATCACTCCATTATGAGAGAGTTTTTTTACTCAAGAAAATAAAAATTTTTGGTTTTGATAGCTAGTTCATTTGTCTAAAAGGAGAGCACTAGACCATGTACCCTGAGCTACTCTGTCCATTTTGTGAAGTAAATGCATCCTCATTGGATGTAATTATCTAAATGTATGAAAGAATAGAAACAGGAGAAAATATCTTTAACTTTACAAGCACAAGAGATCCCACATTGGACATTCAAGATAAGGGTTTATGAAGCCTAAAAAGCAAAGTGAGTAACGAAATAATGTGGCAAGTGTGTATGAAAACTTCAAACAGCTTGCAAGAAATGTCCTTAATTTCCAGTGCTGAAGACAATTATAACCAAAATATTCTGGCATTCTTTCATTTTGATGTAGAAGAGTTTTGACTGTTGGGATTTTCTGGCCTTGACTTTAAATGTATAATGATTTTATGGCAACAGTTTGGGTTTTTTTCTTGCTGTAGTAAGACCTGTTTGAGCTGTCCAAAGTACTTTTCAACAGTTCTGTTTACTTCACTCTGTGAAGATCGTGAAATCATAGAATCATAGAATGGTTTGGGCTGGAAGGGACCTTAGACACTATCTAATTCCTACCCCCCAGAATGGGCCAGGATATCTTTCACTAGACCAGGTTGTTCAAAGTCCCACGCAACCTGGCCTTGAACACTTCCAGGGACAGGACATTCACACCTTCTCTGGGCAACATATTTCCTTGCCCAACCACCCTCACAATAAAGCATTCATTTCTAGTATCTAATCTGGGCCTACCCATGTTCATTTTAAAACAATTCCCCCATGTTCTATCACTACATGCTCTTGTAAAAACTCCTTCTCCAGCTCTCCTGTAGGCCCATCTTTAGATACTAGAAGGCTCCTACAATGTCTTTTCTTCTCCAGGCAGAATAACTCCAAATTCTTACAGCCTGTTTTCATAGCAGAGGTGCTCCAGCCCTCTCTGAACATCAACATGATTACTGTGTGTATGTGTATTGATACAGAAATGTATGCCCAAATAAAAACTCATGTAGTTTTTTGCTGAAACACAGATGACATATAAACTTGGAAAGTGTGTTTGTATCATGACAAAGCAAAAAGCTTCAAAGTTAATTGATGCCTAAGATAAAGAGAAAATTGCAGAACATGCTGTGAGTAGGCACAATGTATCCTTACACATACATTTAGGCAAACAGTAAATACCAGAACAGCTTGCAATAACTAAAAAAGCCTGAATTACTTCAGTGTTTAATCTTCTTTCACATGTAGCCTTTTACTGTGGTCTGTGCATGCTGTGTGGTAACTTTAACATCCAGTAATATATTTCTTCAACCTATACCACATGAAGGTTCCAATACTGGACTTCCTCACAGAGTGCCCTCACTGTTCCTTGTTTCTGGCTTTATTGTGAGCCATAAAATGTATATGATGCTTCTTCAGAGATGCCAGTCATGTAGCTGTGGGACTTCTTTCAGTAAAAACAACTATTTAATCCCTCCGCAAAATGTAGTTTCTGCATTTTCTGAATGCTTTACCTAAATGTGTGAAAGTGCCAATCAACTAAGAAACCAAAGGAATACAGTCCCTTTTCCATAGACTTTGTTGCCAATAGGAAATTGTGCAGTGTGTGTTTTCTGACCATTACAGGTTTCAGAATAATTTCAATAACCATGCCAATAAGGATTTCCCTGTATGCTAGCATTATTAATGTGATTTCAGGACATCTTCTAGTGCCTTCTCTGGCATTCCTTTTCTATCCTTTCAGAACCTCAGATGATCAGAACATCAAGAGTATATTCTCTGACTACTGGAACAAAGATTATATTGCTATGCATAACGTATCTGCACTCATCTCAGGGCATGTGTCAATATCTCAGCATGAGGACCATGTGTATCTCACCCTGCCCATGTACCTCAGTGCATATACCTCTCTTTGTCCTCCTGCAGGCATTTTCTACTTAGAAAAAGTATTGGGAAAGTCTACACTAGGGATCAAAAAATCAATAAGAGGCAACCCTTAATTTTGTTGGTATGCTTTCTGTTGCATATTCATAGTTGCTATTTATTCACTAATTAGAGACCATTTTCAGTTGCTAAAGAATTCGAGAGAACTGCAATACTGCTGATGATGGAGTTTGCTGATGCCTTGATCCTGAAGTTGATGTTTAGTCAATGAAGTCTTATAAGCCTTTCATGCACCAAATGCTGTTCATGCTCTTCAGGTTTCTTATGACACCTTACAATTTCACTGATTTACAGAAAATCATTTTGTCAAGCCTTCCACCTGTAGGCAGTTAACATCCAATATATCCTGAGCTTTCTGCAGTGAGAATGCATCCTTCCACGCCCTTGTTTTTAGAGATCTGAATCATGTACCATCATGTAAATTGCTTGCTTGGACTAAAAATATGATATAAAATTATATTTCATACTGGGCTTTCAGAAAGAAATATTGACATGCAAACATTTTTTCTGCTTTACATCATGCCATGAAAAATACAAGGATTATATCTTTATTTCCCTTTCTTTACATCCCCCATTTCAACATCAAAACACTACTCCAAAGGAGTGGGAAAATGGAAAAGTATAGAAAAGCTTTTTGTTCTTGACACCCTAAAGTGAGAGGATTAAGTGAGTTTTCCCTTGCCACCTCATTATCAACACAACCTCTTTTAGACTCTGTCAGGTACTTATGATGTGCACAGGTTGTCCTAGCTGGAGCCAGTCTTTATCTTCTAACATAGCATTAGTTTTAATTTTATCAGATGTTTGGGATTTCAGATCTCTCTTTGATCTCTAAAACAACCTTTTTTTGAAGAGGTGATAAAACTAATGAATTGCAAATCACTTTTCATAGTTCTGAGATTTTAGTACAGGTATTAGGAAGGATAACACAATACTCCACAGGAAGTTGAAGCTTTTTGAAAACCACTGTGAAGCTTCTTATTAAGAATAATGTTCCTAGAGAAGACCTAATTGTGTGGGAAACTAGTGCTTTCATTCAGATGCACTTGAAATATTATGAAAATATTTATTTCTAACATTTCAATGTTTATTTACTATGTTTCTGTACAATGAATGTATATTTATAAGGCCATAAGTACACTGAAGAACCTACTGTGCTTGTCCCTTAGGGCTCCCTAATCCTGCCCACGGCCCAGGATCCCATTTCATCCCTCTCAGGACATGAGTAGTTACCTCAGTGATACAACAGCAGGGCCAGTTTCTAACTCCTTGCAGCTCTGACCTTTCTGTTTGAGGGGCCCCTCTGAGCCAGGACTGCTTGTGGGCCCCTTTCCCAGCCTACCATGACTGGTTCCCATCCCAGTGATGTGCTCAATGCCTGGGGCTGGGGCTGCCCCAGTGTCCCCTTACTGCCATACTCCTGGCTAGACTGGTGTGTTGGTACCTGCCCCTTGTGGCACCCTCACCATATATTTTCATTGGCTTTAAAATTTTTCACTCAGTCAACTTTTTAGATGAGCAGCTGAAAAGGTTTTAAGAGAAGAATGAAAAAACAGAGGTAATGTTCAAGGGGAAAGAAGAAAACATTTTAAATTCTTCCATTGTTACCAGACCTACAAAAACATCTTGGAAATATGAATATTAAAAGCTGAGTTGTCAGATGGAAGGGGACACTGTGCAGCACAGATGGAGATCTCTGCAGAGATCTTCTGTAAAGAAATGAGCTGTTCTGTCATGCAGCACATTTTTTACACATGTTAACAGAATACTTTACTGATTCACTATGTACTGTCTCCACAGATTGCTTTTTAAATTAGCTCTTCTTTACAGTGCTTCTCCAGTTCATTTATGCTTTTTTCTCAGCTATTTGAACATACGTAAAGCTCGGACTAATTGTATTGGTATGTGTCTTAATGAAGATTAAGGCAGTCCCAGAGTATTTTTATTTAGTGGTATGGTAATGCTTTCATGTCTTCATTATTATCTTTAAATAAAATTTCAGTGCTCCAAGTACAACACAGAACAATACCATGACAAATTTGACTTTTCCTTTTTATGGTGCTCAAGATTTCCACTTGATATTTGTATTCAGAAGTTCACACCAGATTTTATACTAACCTAAAGATTCATTCTCCTGTATTTTTGTTTCTGGTGTTAAGTTCTAGATCAATCTAAGCAATGTTAAGATTAATCTTTATAAAGAAATTTTTATATTTTTATAACTTTTGGCTTTCAGTTTTCACTATATTTTTCTCAGAATGAGAGAAGCAGGTCTTGAATATATAACCCTGTCATTAAATCCATAGAAAAAAAATATTTTTAGAGCCCATCAAAAGCACTAGAGACACAACTTTTTTTTTTTTTGAGGTCTATCACTGTAATCATGCTTTCATGTCCCCTCAAATGCATTTAGACTCCCAGTCACAGGTCCCCAAACAGCATTTTATTCCTGCACATCAAACATTGTGGTGTTCAGACCAAACTAAAAAAAGGTGTACATCTGCTTAAGGTGAGACATATCTGACTGTGCAGACTCAGTCTCTTATCTCCCTGACATCTCTTGTGTACCTTGGGCATATACCCTCCAATAGGGTTCAAAGGGGGCCTGTACTGAATTTTTTTCCACCAACCTGGCTGCTATAAATTAATTTGCTTCTTCTAAGGACTCCACACCTCTCTGCAGCAGTGGGCATTGGAGAAATATGGGAAATGGAAACAGGAGGCTTTACAAGCAGATTGTCCAACTCCATCATAACGAGTGCTTAACAAATGCACTCAGCATTTCAGTGGTGCTGCAGAGAGACAGAAAACAGAGCAACGCCTACAAATATCTGATGAGTTCATATGAGGTTGCTCATGATAGAGGGTCGGGCTGTTCCTCATCAATCCTATAGCCACTGAGATTTTGACTCTGCCCAATTCAGAGGTGCAAATAATCACACTTCAAACACTCGGATTTGACTTACAAGAGCAAAACCAAAAGAGATGGACAGCTCCACAACTGGCACAAGTCCAGAAAGACAGGAAAAAATCTCATAGGGAAGCCCTGGCCCCTCAGAGAAGACCACCTCCTCTACATTGCTAATGTCAAGTCCTGCTCAGAAGTCATGATTCCACTCATTAAAGAGATGCCATGGCCACAGTAGTGAACAGCATCTCTTTTACTTTCTGTTTCCTCCATTGTGTGCTGTTTATTAAAGAAAAAACAGTTCAAGAGCACTGCTGTAAACAGAGACACATATTGTTTCTCCCATAAGAACTGCCAAGCATGCAAAGGGAGAAGAACATTCCAGGGATGACCCTGAGGACATACATTCCTTTTATCGTGGGACCAGAGGGATGTTGTTGGTTTTTCAGAAAGCCATTGCGTATACTGAAATTGCTCCTGGAAGCAAATACATGGCTTCACTGACACAGTGAATCGATTATATAATATTCTTATATCTCTTCCATATGACATTTTAAATTTCTTTTTTTAAAAAGTTTACAAATTCTATTTATATTTCCATCAGCTGATCTTTTTTAAGTTTAAAGGCCTCTTACTCTTTTGGAGTGTTTCTTGTACTAAAAGCACTAGAAACATCTCTTCAATACTTTAGTGACTTAAAATTCTGTCCAAATTATCAAAGCAAAAAAGGAGCTGTAGCTCCAGTGAAAGACTACTGTGAATGAACCCATGTTGATTTTCAGCTGTTTTGTTTGAAATCATGCTGTTCCACTAGATCAGAACCATAATTCTTGACACATCCTTCTCAACACATCCTTCCCAGAGATTTTTTTGTCAAAATTTCAATTTTGCACCATTTCTTCTTCCTGCTGTTTTTAGTATTGTAATAAGTCTCTTATTTCCTCCCAGTATTCCCCACAAGTTTTCTATTTCAGAAGTCTATGCATAAGGCACCTCTTCCTTTGGTGTATGAGCAGATACTCAGCATCTTCTGTCTCTGGTGATCCTAGTGGATCAGCGGACTGATTTTTTACATCCCTACATCTTATACTCTTAGGAAAGTATTGTTGGAAATTAATTACCCTTATTGACCATCCATGTCACAACTGTGGGACAGTGCCAGTCCTAGAGGAACACTTCACTTTCACTTATGTCTGCTACTTCCTTCTGGACCTTTGAGAGCGGTAGATTTTAAGAGAGGTATATATTTTGGAGATAGCAAAAGTATAACAGGCTTTCCAGAAGATATCCCAGAGAGTTTTTAGACTGTTAGACTGGTTCTGCTACCGACCTTTGAGATTTCCAGAGACCTGATGTCTAAGAGAAGTCTGACTGAAGGGATCATTTTCAAGTGTTTGGAAGGACTTACCAGAAATGAAGAGTGAAAGTGAAAGGAAATGATTGCTGTGTTTTGTGAAAAGAGGAAATTATTTAGAGGTAATATCCAGGAATGCAGAGGATGCACATAGGGGAGTGTGTAAATGGAGGAGGACAGGTGGGACAGATTGTCCGCTGCATCCAGGCAGCTACCAAACAGCAGCTGGAAGAGCAGAGAGTTAGATGTTGGATATTTTTAGGCTGAGGTATGAGCTGAAACTAAGCTGGTGTATGTTTGATACATGATTTTGGTGCCTGGGACAGGCCCTGGAAACATATAGTTCTCAACTTACTGCTTGAAATGATGACCATGGCCATTAAATTGCAGATGATCTTCCTGAACTTGCACAGGGTCTGGTTTGTGTGGACTGGCTGCACATGTATGGAGAGCAGTTGGTGAGTCTTCCAGAGATATGTTTACATGTTTTCATGGTTTCCACACCAAAAACAGCATGCAAAAAAAAAAAATCATACTGTAAAGTTTCAGATTTGGGACAGTGTTTCTTGCTTCTGGCTTCATCCATAACATCTAGAAGCTGGAGCAATGTCAGAGGAATGTGGTTTTTAGGACAATATATGCATTCCCCAGGGCTAAGGTGGGCACTCAAGACACCAGTTTCTAATCTTCCCTCCTTCCCCCATGTTCATGGCTCCTCCCTGATCTCCAGCTTTCTTCTGCATTTCCATAGTGGCAGGAGAAATGTCCCCATCCTCCATTCTGATCAGTAAGCCTCATCTCACCACCTGTGGTACTCTCAATAGCTATTGAAAAACAAACAGGATCAACTCTCTCAAGGACAAAGGCAAGTGAAAAGGGACTGAAAGTTTTATATACACAGTTTAAGTGCTACCTTATCTGTGAGTCTCAGGTTGGTTTTACTGAGTGGGAATAGGTTTTATGAGGGGGAATAGGCTGCCAGATTTATTAGGTCAAGGAAGTGGGCTTGCGACTTTGTTCTGATACAGCATTTAAACACAGTTTGGGTGAAGTTTCAGAGGGTAAAGATCTACACATCTGTGGAAGAAATATCTTCCAGAACTTAATCAGAACAGATTGTGATGAGATGACTAAAGAAAGAGGACCTAACTCCTAATTTACCTGCCTAGACAAGTAGATGAGGCAAATGAAGGTGAAATGTACTCTTTAAAGTTTTATCAGACTGATTAAGTCAAATAATTAATTATTACTAGATTATATAGTCTCCTAAGACATTGAGAGCATTTTCTCCAACAGGTACAGGGTCTCATAGTAATTAATAGATAGTTATGTTTACCAGAAAATATATGGCACAGCCGAAGATTAATTTTTTCCTGAGACTCTGAAAAAGTCTGACCTTCATGCCTTCCACATCTGGAAAAACTGATGAGCCAACTAACTAGTAATCCAATCAGAAAGATAAAAAATAGGGACTTCTCTAAGGCTGGATCTCTAAAATACAACAAAAGTGTGGGTGCCTCTAAATAAGTAAAAAAATAAATACATGCATAAAGAAACAGAAGCAAGCCGTTAGACTTACTGTATTAAGTAGCTTTTTATTTTATTAGATTTCCTTAGCTGAACCAAACTAGTTAAATATTTTCACTTCAGGGAATTGCCTTATTGCTGAACGGTTACATAATGTTCCTTCTAACTAATGAGTTTGAAATATAAAACTTTGTGGGATTGAATGGTGTAAGCTCACCCTTTCAGCAGAGGTTAGGCTTTTGCTAAAATTTCTGTGAACATCATTTTCCAGTCAAAAGCTTTACAATATTTTTTTCTCTGTATTTTCATCTATTTGTTTACTCATCCAATATTTTGCCAACTTTTGCAAATGTATTTTGCAGTTATTCATTAATGGACAGTGATTTAAATATCTATAGATATCTGTTTCTTACCATTAAGAAGATGATTTGTTCTTGAAAGGAAGGAATGTCTTATCTAACCAGCTGCCACTTTTATTTTCTTTATTTAAATCCCATTTGTATTGATGGATCTGAATCTTACTTTCTGTTGGGATTCTCTACTTCACCCAGAGACATGAAATTGTGACTTCTCAAGCATGAAACAGCAATTTAAACCTTTGATGAACAAACTACTCAACATACAACTTCATCACTCATTTAAGGATGAGCCAAATCTCATATGAATTTATTTTAGATAGAAAGCTTGAGTATATATATTTGTTCCCTTAAAAGACAGATGCAGTATTTGAGGTCCATCAGCCAATGATGCTTAAATGACTATGTGCTATGCTACCAAAAGCCAAATATGCACTTCACATACAACTTTTCTGATAGTTTGTAACAAAACAACATACTTTTTTGGTGAACTTAAAAAATTGCATTGCAAAAATATTTTGTCATTGAAGTGACATTCAGATCTATCACACGACTTCAAAGACAAGCCTAATGGAGGATATATTTGACTGTACAGTAAGGAAAAACAGATATGGTAAAATAAACAAGCCTTGTCACATTACATTTTGCACAAATAAATCACAATAATGAGGGTTTGTCTTTCCTGTGCTCACAGCCAGGAAAATGTTCACTTAGAGATGTAGTCATCAACAGTGAACGCATAAATAAATATATAAATGCATAAACATTTTCTTTTTGATCTGTGTAAGATCAAGGAGGATTTTCCATACCTACAGTAATCTCTTTTACTGTTAATAAAACTCACTCTGACTCACTGACTTGGTGGAAAGAATAAATGTTAAGATATGATTTCAGCTAATATGCTTAGAAAGTGTCCTGTTTCTTTGATAAAATAGAGCCAGATGATACCAGTAGTTTTGTACTTATGCAAGAGTAGGTAAGCTCTACAAGAGTTGGTAAGACATATTTGCTGTAAGCTGACAAAGATGAGTTTATGTTCACATGTTTTCCCTTATTTTTAAAATGTAGTTCTCAGCAAATTATTAGACTTACATTGTGTTCCTTCTGCTTTTCTTAACTGCAAATCCACTTGTATATGCTTTTAAAAGCTAATTTTCAGAGTGCAGTTTAGTCACAGATGTACTGCAGTTGACTTAATTCTGCTCTCACGCACAATAGTGTTAAGCCATTGAAAAAAATAATTTCAGCATTGTGGTTTCTTTTCTTAATAATATTCCATTAATGAAGATCAGTTAATAAGTCAATGATATCAAATGGGATCCATGAGATAATATTATTAGTTATTTTCTGCATGACCCAGTGTAAAAATGCTCCTGATTTTTGACACATATCTTTAAGTTCAATTGAGATGGAGAGATATCACAGGATTCACTAGCACAGAATCACTGATAACTCAGAGTTGGAAGGGACCCACAAGGATCATTGAGTTGTACTCTGAAGTGAAATACTCAGCAATCAATCTAATTTTCTATAGATGGCATGGTGCCTTTTCCTGTGGGCATACACCATACCACAGAGGTAGCTGGTCCTCACCTTTCAGCCAAAGATGGTGGGAGGTGAAGTTAAAGGAGATATTCTGAGCAAGAAACATAATTGTTTCAGGGATATTAAAATCTGTATAAGGTACTTCCTCACACGAGCAAATACAGTTATATCAACTGGGTTTTTTGACTTATTGTCTCAGAAGTCTCCTTTTACTCTCAAAAAAAAACTATTGAAAAAGATCGACTTTTATTTTCTTTTATTGTAGTATTTTCCTCATTTTGTCCTAATCAGGATGAGAATAAGAAATGTATGTCTCATCTTTCAGGCTGGTAAATCAAAGTCAATGATAGATTCCAGAAGAGCTGCAGGTGTTTGAATTTGACAAAAAAATAATAATTTTTATCAGTAATGATGGATTGTTTGTTTGTTTGTTTTCAATTTTGATATGGATGATACACTTTGTGGAGTTGTTTAAATGGAATAAAACACAGCTGAATTATTTACTTAATAGAAGGTATATTTTCTTGAGTGGTTGGTATAATTTTGTCAACATTATTCTCTTCTTGAATAGAGCTCTGGAAACTACAGAACTTACAAGCATTTTCTGATATATGTTGCTGTTAATCTGTACTAATTGTCAGCATTCTGGATGATGGCTTAGAAATAGGCATCTTTACAGCTTTTGTAGGTCCTATTTATTCAATGTCTGAAGAAGGGATTTGAAATGGAAGTTATCTACTTTATTGGGAGAGATGAAGAAGGATCAGAGTATAACAATATACCAATATACAAGTCACAGAACTGTATTGCCCAAGAGTAAAACCATTAAAATTAGCAATGAAAAAAGTAGTAAGCTAGATCTCAGCTCCTTTCCTTATCATAGACTCATTTCAGGACATATTTACACTTAGAAATAGTTCCTCTTTCAGCTTTCCTCCAACAGATCTAAGCAATCCAAACCCATCTGATCCCCTACTGGATGAGTCAGTTAATAATACATATAAATTTATATGTCTTAAAGAAATAAGCAGTAGAGATGCCTGAGCTCTCTTCAGGTTTGTAAACTGCTATGAGTTGATTTTATAGGTTCTGCTTTGGAATATGAAAAAGAATGTTTATTATATTATTTTTTGACTTCTTTTTTTTAGGAACTCAATATGCCTTTATCCTGGTAATTCAGGCAACCTTATAAAACAAATAAAGAAAATGAACCTTTTAAAAATATTGAAATTTAAACAAACGTACATGGAAGATATCTGTTGGAGCAGAGGAAAACAATTTGCTGTGCATGAGTTACCAAGCAAATAAGAAAGGTCTTTTGTAGTATTTGTGTATATTATGATGTTCAAACAGTTCATTTCTTTTCTTTTTAAATGTATGTAATAAAAATTATCCTTGAAGGTTGCCTGGAGCTTTCACATTCCTGGCAGTGTTTGTCCAACTAGAGCTGTAATAAAAAGGAAAGCTTATTAGTATTTTTCTTGCAAATGAAGACCAATTGAAAATTACTCAAGATTATAGTATCATGTGCTTTAATTGCTATACTGATTTTTTGAAAGATACTTAATAAGAAATGTAAATGTGTATGTTCTCTAAATAAAGGTTTGTATTCCCAAACTAGAAACTCCCAGATGCTGGTGTCTGCTAATGGTAAACATTAATGTAGATTGCCTACGAAATCAACACAGTAATGAGATTAATTTTAACTGTCTCAAAATGGATGAAGGCAATATAACAGTACACTAAAAATCACTCTTTTTCCTAATATTTGAAAACATTCTTATTTTTGGTTCTGCAAATGCATTATCTGTTACTCATTCCTATTTTTAAATATGCATACTGGATTAGAAATAGCTAATACTTGCTAGAAGTAGGACAACACCTGTGTTCTTCCACAGAATTTGATTTGCTTACTATCTGTGAAGTAGGGTAGCTCAGCCTAACCCTCACAATCTGCTTTCAAATACAGAATTCAGATGAAAACATTTTTAAGTCCTTAATCTACTTTGATAGAGGCATATTCATGGTTTTGAAGTAACATCTTTCTTCTCACATGTAGATAGGGAGGTACTTATGCTGGAAAGTGATCCCTTTAAATTTCTATTAGGAAGGGAGGTAGTCCTCGAGGCCCTAATTTAAACTAGGGCATCATTAAACTAAATGATGGATAAAATATCTAGCCACAAATGGCACTGTCCCAAACAACTGTTGCTTAATGCTCCCTGTAGTATTTTTTTATTTTTAAAAAATTCTGTCCCTATAGAGTTTCGGTACATTCTATTGGTGTTCAATAAAATAATGAAGAGTTATAAGAAGTGTACCATGGAATCCCACAATTTCAATATTCTTGAATTCAGATGAGTGAATAAAATGAGTTTTTGTGTCAATTGGGTCATTCAGATGAGTTTTTGGATCAATTGTATTTATTGCAAGAGTACTTTTTTATTAAACTTGAAAATGCATTTCAAGTTCTAAATTTCTTTTTGTCTTATTCTAAAATAGATATTTTAAAGTTTTAAGAAAATAATTCAGTACTATACCCCTGTCAGGATCCGTCCTAGTGAACAGATGACCTGATGGTTCGTAGGAGTGATCTCAGGGTGCAAAAGAACCGACACGGTACAAGGGGGTTTGCAGTAATAATCAAAACAAATATACCTTTATTGAATGACCACAGCAAAATGTGATAGAGGGATTAAGGGAGAGAAAAATATAGAGGTAGAGAGAGAAGACAGGGAGATATAGCTATCAACGTAAAGACGAAGTCCTTTGGTCCAGGATGCACAGTCGAGGATCCGCCTGTTACTCTGGGGAGATCTCAGAGGCACAGTTCATTTGCACCCCAATTATACTCTTTTTTGTTGGGGGAAGGGAGAATAAATTTCACAACTGAAACAAAGGTCTTCAGGGGGTAGAATAGAAAGGGGAGTACACAGAGTCCAAGCTAGGCAGCAGGCAAGAACCATTGTTTTCATGGTCCAGTGGTCACAACCTGCAGGCAATCATCTCAGTTTGGTCAGCTTGCCTCCCTCACACACCACCCCCGGGTTGGGGGTTTCAGTCCCAGTCCTTGGAAGGAGGAGAGGGGCCTTTTCACATGGGGGTTTCATGTCTCAGCCCTTGATGAAGAGGCTTCTTATATCTCAGTCTGTCTGTCATGGTGGTTGTAAAGCAGGGGAGGGTCCTTTGTGGGAGACCACCCAAAACTCAGGAGAACTCCAGCCAGGACGAGAAGCGGGACAGCTTCCAAAGCCGTTGTTGCAAAAAAGGGCAGAGTGCTTCTTCTTCTTCTCAGTATAGCATACAGCAAACACACCTGTAAAAACAATAACTTAATGCTGTCCTTTCAGGTCTCAGGGCCTTTGGTGTGTGACTTTCTCCTTCAGAGCCAGAGATTCTAGACAGGGGGGTCTTCTCTTCAGTGGTCCCCCAATGGCAATTGTGAGGCAGATGAGGGAAAATTCGGACAGACTCTCACAACCCCCAAACCATAACACTGATACAACACAAATTTAATGATTCTTAAAATGTTGCAAACATGTTGGATTTGGAATAACGTGATTCCAACAGAATATTTTTATCTTTCAAGAGAGAATGATTAATTTTGTTAACTATTTTATGTTACTGTGTGAGAAAAACACTTGCAAGGATGAATAAATTTCTATTCTCTTTGTGGTATAATTTTTTTTTTTTTAATATGCATTTAAAGAGCTACCCAAGCAATTTTTGCCTGCGGTACATTCAGAAACACAGATAAGTATTAAAAATGAAGTCCATTTTTTTCCCAGTAAGCCTTTGCTAAAAGAAAGATTTCCTGACCATATACTATAGTCAGCTACTAATGCTACTAATAACATAAGCAACATGAAAAAGAAAATGTTTGCACACCCCTTACTAACAAACAGTCAGAATGTAGTCTCTGACCAATGGTATGTCTAGGAGTTCAGATGCTCATTAAATCATAAACATGTAGAGTAAGTTTGAAAATAAAATTCTTGCATAATAGTCAAACAAAAAGAAATAGATTTTTTTAATGTAAAGATTTCAAACAGTTCTGCAAGTACTTAGATTTGTATGCATCGCTGTAATATTCCACAGGGAGCTGGAGTTTGTGTTTCTTCTCCCTTACAGAATTGGTTTCCCATTAGCATGTTTTCTGTGCTATAGCACCTCTCTCCATGAAGGGAGGCAAAAAATAATTTCAAAAGCCCTGTCATGAAAAATACATATTTTGTGCAGAGTAAAGATGGCAATATGGTCTGCATAGATCCCATAAAATAAGCAAATGAGCACTAGAGAATATCTGCAAGTTTAAGATTTCAGGATAATGACAACTTTTCCAGAGAAATACAGTGATCAATTATTAGAAAGGCAGCTTTTGTGTGGTGAAGCAAACACCAGACCAAATCCAAGGAAACCAGAACAGGCTCATGAAAAACTTCAATCAATCCTAGTAAGTGACACTTATCTGTTTCCTAGGTATTTCAGTTCTCAACACGATTTGATTTACTATGGAATAAAAACATGGTTAAGCCAAAAGCAGGACATTTAGAGGAATCATACTCTAGGCTGCACTAGGAAAGAAGCTGCTGTATTTCTGCATCAGGCCCATGACTACTTTGGGGATGATGGAGGGGAAGCTGCCCAAGAATTCAGTCTTTGTGGTAGACAGGTGTAAGGATTCACAGGAAGAAAGTCAAACAAAGCAAAGATGTTTCTGGGTTTTGTCTTTCTTCTTGAAATATATTATTTCATTCACACATTTATTTAGATAGGATTACTTTGTTTTTAAATTTATGAAAAAGATGCAGATAAAATATTTTGAATGCACTTGAATTATAATGCAACAAAAAAGAAAGACTCTATTAGTGAGTTCTAGCAATTGAATGATAATTTATGAAACTTCTTTCTATTATAGTAACTTGTTCAGCAGATGATCTCTGGGGTGCAGTAGAGGAACTGTGAACATGCTCAAAATGGTAGGTGATGTAGGGTTGCACTGGTTTCGGCTAGAGTAGAAGTAATTCTCTTAGTAACTGCTATAGGACCGGGTTTTGGATTTATTCTGGAAACAATGATGATAAAACAGAGATATTTACATTACTGCTGAGGAGCACTTACACAGAGTTAAGGTCTTTTCTGCTCTTCACCCCACCCCACTCCACTCCACCAGTGAAGAGGCTGGTGGTCCTCAAGAAGTTGTGGGGGCACAGCCAGGACAGCTGACACCAACTGACCAAAGGGAAATTCCATACCATATGGACTC